>CAUYTI010065635.1:0-41313 GCA_963575145.1 Galago senegalensis
TTGCCAAAGGCCTATCGATTTTGTTGATTTTTTCAAAAAACCAACTTTTTGATTTGTTGATCTGTTCTATAATCCTTTTGTTTTCAATCTCATTTAATTCTGCTCTAATTTTGGTTATTTCTTTTCTTCTGCTGGATTTGGAATTGGAATGTTCTTCCTTTTCCAGCTGCTTGATATGTCCCATTAAGTTGTTAACTTCCTCCCTTTCCATTCTCTTGAAGAAGGCTTGCAATGCTATAAATTTTCCTCTTAGCACTACCTTTGCAGTATCCCAGAGGTTCTTGTAACTCATATCATCATTATCATTTTGCTCTTAAAATTTGGTAATTTACTTCTTGATCTTGTCTCTGACCCATCTATCATTCAGCATAAGGTTATTTAGCTTCCATGTTTTTCTACGAGTCTACAGATTCCTGTTGTTGCTGAGTTCAACTTTTATTCCATGATGGTCTGAGAAGATGCATGGAATAATTTCTATTCCTTTAAATTTGCTGAGGTTAGATTTGTGGCCTAAGATGTCATTGATTTTGGAGTATGTTCCATGGACTGATGAAAAAAATGTGTATTCAGTTTTGTTAGGATGAAATGTTCTGTAAATGTATGATAAGTCTAGAAGTTGGATAGTTAAATTTAAATCTAAGATTTCTTTGCTAAGCTTCTTATTGGAGGATCTATCCAACACTGCCAATGGAGTGTTGAAATCTCCGATGACGGAGCTGGGGGAAATCAAGTTGCTCATGCCAGTTAGAGTCTGTTTTATAAATTGAGGTGCATTCTGGTTGGGTGCATAGATATTGATAATTGAGATCTCATCATACTGAGTATTGCCCTTAACAAATATAAAGTGGCCATCTTTATCTTTGGTTACTTTTGTTGATTTAAAACCTATAGTATGTGTGAATAAAATTGCAACACCTGCTTTTTTCTGCTTGCCATTAGCCTGGAATATAGATGACCATCCCTTCACCCTGAGTCTATATTTGTCTTTTAAGGTAAGATAAGATTCTTGTATACAACAGATGTCTGGTCTGAGTTTCTGTACCCAATCAGCCAATCTGTGCCTCTTTAGGGGACAATTTAAGCCATTCACATTGATTGAAATTATTGATAAGCCTGATGAAATGTTAGGTATTGAATTGTTCAAAAGTCCAGTGGACATTTTCAATCCTTTCACCACTGTAGAAGTTGGAGTTTGATCAATAGTTTCTGAGTTAGTTTTTGTGGTGGACAATTGCACTGGTTATGGCAAATTTCTTCAACACATGGATGTCATTAAAGTATTTAATTTCTCCATCATAAATGAAACTCAGTTTAGCTGAATACAGGATCCTGGGCTGAAAGTTATTTTGTTTTAAGAGATTAAATGTCAATGACCACCCTCTTCTTCCTTGAAAGTTTTCAGCAGAGAGATCTGCAGTTATTCTAATATTCCTCCCCTTGTAGGTTATGGTTTTCTTACGTCTCGCTTCTTTCAGGATTTTCTCTTTCATATTAACTTTAGTGAAGTTAATTATGATGTGTCTGGGGGATGTCTTATTCGGGTTAAGTCATGCTGGGGTTCTGAAGCTGTCTGCAATCTGAATTTCAGGATCTCTTGACATATCTGGAAAGTTCTCTTTCATAATTTCATACAGAAGAGCCTCTGTGTTTTTGCAAAACAGCTTCGTTGCCTTCAGAGATTTCTATGAGGCAAATATTTGTTTTCTTTGAATTATTGCAGACCTTTCTGAGAGAATGGTCCATTTTTGCTTTCCCTTTTTTATTCTCCTTGGATCTTTGGACATATTCAGAAGCTTTGTCTTTTATATCTGAGATCATTTCTTCTGCCTCTTGTACTCTGTTACCAAGAGATTCTACCGTATTTTTCAGATCTTTGAGGGCTGCAATCTCTTGCCTTAATGTTTCAAAATCTTTGGTGGTTTTGTCTTTGAAGTCGTTGAATTCTTGAGTGAACTTTTGGAATGCTCCTTGAATTTCTATTTCTATCTTTGCCTCTATTCTATTAATCTTATTTGCAATCCAAATTCTGAATTCAATTTCTGACATCTCAACTATCTGTTTATATAGGGGATCTTCAGTTTTGTCTGCCACATCCTTTCTTGAAGGGGTCGACCTACTCTGGTTATTCGTACTGCCAGCCACATCCTTTCTTGGGGGGGTTGATCTACTCTAGTTCATATTACCAGAGCTTTTCTGCTGATTCCACCCCATGATTGTTTTACCCCTTTTGGCTTTTTCCCTTGAGGTTTGTCAAGGACCTGTACAGTGTTACGGCCTGAGAGACAGGGGACCTGCTTGGTGTGATGGGGTTAAGTGGCTCCGTCTTATTTTCAGCTGGTCTCTGTCCTATCCTAGTGATTCAGTTTCTCTTGGTTGAAGTCTCAGCTGTGGAGAAATACCAGCAATTAAATCGCCCTGCCCCCCCATAAACAACGATTGGGCAAGGAAAATCAAACCTACCCTCAACCATATACCCAGGGTGCCCCTTTGAATAGTCCTGGAGTTGTCTGCCCAGTTTAAGGGGTCAAAATCAGTTGTCCCAATGAGCACCCGTTTCAGGTGGAAAAGTTCAAATGTTTCTGGCAGCTAGATAAGAGGGGTCTGCTCGCAGCTCAGATATAACTTGCTCCAGTGCTCCATGAGGACAAAGGGACCACCCAGAAGATGAGCTAGTCTGGGAAGATTAGTACCTCCTTCCCCACCTTGCACCCAGTCACTGGTAATCCCCTAGGTCTGTGACCCTATTCACTCCAGTAGACAACTTCTCTTGGCTTTGCAACTGACAAAATCACCCAGGAATCTGCGTCCAGCAGGGGGACCTTGCATGTTTAAATTAGGCTGTGAACGTTCTCTCAATTCCAGCCCCTTGCCTTCTGTTGCAGCTAGATTCCTCTGCATGTCAAAGACTGCTACCGCTGAGGAGCAACTCAACTGCTGGGCAGCAATTAGAGTTTACACTCAGGTGTCAATCCCTGCCTCTGCCCACCCACTGCCTTTGTCTCAGCATTCCCCTGAGGGTGAGGTGCTCATTGGGAAATCTGAGTCCAGTCCAGCAGAGGAAGAATTTGTGCTTTGAAAGTTGTGGCCATTACAGCCTCACACCTTCTGTCCAGTCTAAATTCTCCTGAAACTCAGAGGCTTTCTAGAGCTGGTGAATAACTCAGCTCTGAGCCTGAAGCAAATTAGAGTTTATACTCGGGTGTTAATTCTAACCTCTGCCCACCCACTGTCTTTGTCTCAGCTATTCCCCTGAGAGCTGGTGCTAATTATCTCTTTACTTACAAAAGTTACCAAGTCCATTCATTCAGCCTATGGCTGCTGCCCAGAACCTCTTGGTTGCCCAGAGAGATGGGGCTTGTCTATCTGGAATGGCGTCAGTTCGCAGCTCAGGATGCCACTGCTGCTATATGGCTTCCTCTGATCCAACCTTCCTCTCCTCACTTCCATGCCACAGTCAGCACAGAGCAGCACCAGCCCTTTCCTCCTCCACTTCTCTCAAGGAGATGCCCAAGAATCTGGACTCAGTAGGTAACAAACCTCCAGACCTTGGAGTGGGTGGGTGGGGAATTATCCGAGAGCTCTCTGAGAATGAGATCTGTTTTTACTCTCCATTTCTTTTGATCTTTGCACTCCTGGGCTTCTTCAAAAGCTTTGTCTTCAAAATCAGAGATCCTTTCTTCTGCCTGTACCTCTGTTACGGAGGGATTCCACTGTGTCTTTCAGATCCTTGAGGGCTTCAACCTCTTGTCTCAGTGTTTCAAAATCTTTGATCATCTTATCTTTGAAATCATTGAGTTCTTGAGACATCTTTTGAATAATTTCTTGATAAATCTTTTGAATAATTTCTTGAACTCCTAATTCCTTCCTTTCTTCCATTCTGTTAATCTTATTTGCTATCCACATTCTGAACTCGATTTCTGATGTCCCAGCCATTTGCTTCTGGATGGGGTCTTCAATTGTGTCTGCCCCATTTTCCCTTGGAGGAGTTGATCTACTCTGGTTATTTGAGTTGCCAGAGTTTTTCGCTGATTCCACCCCATGCTGAGTTCACCTTGTTTGGAGGCCTTATCAGAACTGTTCAGTTGGTGGCTTCTTCTGGTTGCCCAGAGAGCAGAGCATGTCTATTGTTTTCTCCCAGTTCTCGGATGCTGGGGCAACCAGGGTGCAGTGGAACGGCAGCAGCTGCATGGGAGTGTGCATGGCCAGATTAGACCTCATTCAGCCTGCTAGGGCGACTGGGGGGCAGGAGACCGGCAGTAGCCAGATCAGTCCTAGTTCGGCCCCTCCAGGGCAACTGGTGGAACAGGGGAACTGTAGTGGCTAGATCAGTCCTAGATCAGCACCCTGGAGCAGCCAGGGGGTGGGGGAATGGCAGCGGTAGTGCAGGGTACGCAAGTGACCAGATCAGTTCTAGTTCAGCCCCACCAGAGTAGCTGAGGGAGAGCAGAGGACTCCTTCACCGCCGCCTATTGGATGCATGCAGCACTAGCAAGCTGATCTGTGCCCTCCCAGCATGGGAACCCGGAGTAGGGAACTCCTCCACCTCCATCCATGGGACGTATGTAGCTCTATCAAACAGTTCTGGGCCCGCCCAGAGTGGTAGATCCCTCCACCACCACCTACAGGGCTCGCATAGCTCTAGCAAGCAGTTCTCGGCCCACCCAGCTTGGGTGCCTAGAGCAGAGGACTCCTCCGCCACTGCCCGTGGGACGCCCGCAGCACTAGCAAGCAGTTCTGGGCCTACAAAGAGCAGGGGCCTGGGGCAGGGATCTCCTCTGCCGCCCATGAGGCATGCAACTCTAGCAAGCAGTTATGAGCCTGCCCTGCTCCATGAGGGCAAAGGGACCCACCCGGCAAATGGGTTAGTCTGGGAAGGTTAATACCTCCTTCCCCACCTTGCACCCAGTCACTTGTAATCCCCTAGGTCTGTGACCCTATTCACTCCAGTAGGCCACTGCTCCCAGGGTTTACAACTGGCAAAATCAGCCAGAAATCTGAGTTCAGCAGGGGGGCCTTGTGTGTTTAAATTAGGCTTCTGTCCAGCTAGATTTCTGCAAGTCAGAGTTTGCATTCAGCTCTGGGCAGCAGACAAATAGTAGTTTACACTCAGGTATCAATTCTAGCCTCTGCCTACCCACTGCCTTTGTCTCAGCTGTATTAGCCCCTGAGGGCTGGTGCTTTACTTATGAAAGTTATCTGCATTTTGCCTGTGGCTGCTGTCTGGAACCTCTGTTTGCCCAGAGAGATGGGGCTGGAATGGCATCAGTTTGCTGCTCAGAATGCCACTTGCTGTACTGGCATCCCTTGAGCCAATTTTCTTCTCCTCATTCCTGTGCCACAGTTAGCACAGAACAGCACCAGCCCTTTTCCCCTCCACTTCTCTCAAGGAGATGCTCAAGAATCTGGATTCCATAGGTAACAAACCTCCAGACCTCAGAGTGGGTGGGTGGGGACTCCTCAGAGTTCAATGTTGCAGGTGGGGAATATATACAGTTTTATACAGTTTTACAGTTTTATGCCTGGCTGGAGGGTGCCGTGGCATGCCAGCAGGGGTAGGAGTTTTTAGGGGATCTCTCCCGTGGGATAGAGTGGGAGGAAGTTTGAACTCTGCTCACTTGTTTTTCATAGAGTAAACTGCGAGCCCTTGTTGTGGGGGAGGGGACTCCCATCCGCTTGGTAGTGGATTTTGTACCTTTTGGTTGTATTTTGGGGGTCACAGCTCACCTCAGGAAGGTTGAAGCGTGCTCTTCAATCTTCTCTCTTGGCTCTGCTCCAAACCATCAGCTAACTTGCTAAATTTCTGTCCTTTAAGCCTCCTTCTGGACGAGAGCTTCTGTAAAAAGCTGACTGCAGTCCACCATCTTGGCTCTGCCCACTTAAGTGTGTTTTTTTACAAAGTTCTGGAAGTTTCTAAGTACACACACACTACCCACACACCCACACAAGTATATTTACACATTTACTCTGACCAAAGTGCAGACACAAATGAATATGTGTGCACACACTGCTCATGCTTATGTCCTTTAAACTTCTGAGTCACTTCCACAAAAATGAAAGAAAAGAAACATGAGGAAGAATGTCTTGGATTGGGCAACTTGGCCTAAAGATATGGGCTGTACTTCTCACTTGGGAAAAATCTACCTGCTTTTCCTTCTTTTCTCTTGTTACTTTTGACCCAAGTCAGCTCCCTGGATAATGAGGCTAGCAAAAAAGGCTGCCTTCCATACAAATCCTGGAGCCTCATCCTAATGTCACAAATGTTGTCTTTTGAATGACTTAAGAGCAGATATTTGAAGGATACTGGGTTTCTTTTTCCCATGGGGATTGGGGAGACAGCTCTGCTGTCACTGCTATCAGCTTATTCTTGAGGACTTGCAATCAGGAAGATAACCACGTCCCAATATCACCAGCTTTTCCCTAGGCCCCTGCTTTGCCCCCTAGAGAGAAGTCTGATCACCAAGCTCTCATCTTCCAGAACTCTGTGAACCCCATCCCCAGTTCCTGCCAGAGTATAAGTGGGGCCCCCTTCTCACTCCCTTTCCCTCCTGTCTTGAGACCCCCTCAGGGCCTGTTCTCTGCTCCTGACACAGAGCAGGCACTCATATTATTTTGATTCCTTTATCCCACTTCTGGTGAATGAATAAATGAATGAAAAAATGTTTGTTGAAACCTACAGCTGTATGTGCAAGTTTACCTTGGCTATTACAGTTTGGATCATAAGATGTGTCATTGTCTCCTAGGCTCTGGAACCAGATAGACCCAGTTTTGAGTCTAGGCTTTGCCACTTTTCAGCTGTGTGGCCTTGCCAAGTTGGCAAATGCCTCTGTGCCCCAGTGCCTCTTGTGTAAATTGAGATCTGTTGAGGGATTACATGAGATACTATTGGCCAAGGGAAGAGCCCAAGCCTGACATACAGTGGAAGAAGCAGTTCCTTCCCCATAGTTGGAGACTGGACATGTGCAGCAGCCTGGGATTGTGGTTAAAAGTACTGGCTTTAAACGTTTGCTTCTCAGATTGGCCCTTCATAGTGGGGAGCCATGATCAGCTTACTTGGCTGGGACCATGCAGTCAGAAAGGGACTGAGCTGTGACCAAATTCAAAGCCTGCAGACTTTCTACTGTACGATGGGGCTTCTATCCACCAGAGAAAATGAAAATATCAAGAAGTAGCCCAAACACTTCTGCCATGAAGATATTGTTTGGAAAAATGTGACTTTGGGGACCCTGCAGTTTGCTGCCTGTTCATTTCTGGTCATTCTGGCTGGGGTTGGAGTGACTGGAATGCTCCCTGGGCTGCCCCTGCCAGGTTCCCAGGCTCTGCTGCTGTCCTCTTCCCGGCCCTTGAGCAGCTTGTCCCTGGCACCTACGAGCCCCTCTCTTGGGGCCTGGAGCCCAGCCCAGTCCAGCTCGGCTCTGTGCATCAAGAGTTTTAAAGAGAAGCAGCCTTTGTCAGGCTCTGTGGGACTCTCCCCTCACTTTCCCAGAACTAAGAAGGGCCAGGCCTGGGACTCTCCCAGGGTGAAAAATACTGCTCTGAGGATGTTGAAGAGGCTGGAAGAGGAGCAAGGCATTCTCAGTCCCATTTTACCGGGCACCCGTTAAAAGTGCCTGGCCTGATGCCTGCTGTGCACACAGAAAGCAGAGCAAGCGCCGGGACTGGTATTCAGTGCAACTTCAGGGGAAAAAATGCTTTAGTCTGAAAACAAAATCACCAAGCCTTTAGGTGAAATTTTCCATTTCTAAAATGTTGGCAGTGAATTCAAATGAGAAACACAGTACCAAGTGTTCACAGCCCCCTTCCTTGTAATAGCTTGAGTCTAGAGGAACACGAGTTTCTCTGGTGGCTTGGAGAACACAGCCATTATGTCTCCAAGGCATTCACAGCACCTGGCAGAATCACAGAGGGGTCCAGTCCACTTCATGGGTGTTCTAGGGTCATCTTTGCACTGCAGACCCTTTCAATCTCAGCAGAATTCTGCTCTGTTGCTACTTATGAGTGCATTCCCCAGGCCACAGCAGGATTCTGTGGGTGCATGCCAGGTACCGAGAGTCGCCTGTTAAGGTCACAACAGGAGTCAAAGTGGCCCTGCATACGGGCTTGGTTTCTATCCCACTGGGAAGCCAATGGGCACGAACATGGAACAGCAAGGAGTTAGGAGGCCTGCTGGGCCGGGTGAGGCCCCCTGTGTTTTGACATGTGTGTTCTTTCGGCAGAGCCTCCTTCAGAATGCAGACAACTTGGAACTATCCCAATGGCAGGTGGAGGTTACTGAGGGGCCTTCTGTACAGCTGTCCCCCAGCTGAGCTGGTGGCCCCATGCTGATGATGCCAGAAATGCCATCCCAACAGGAGGCCCAGCAATGCCACTCATTCATCTCAGAGAGGGGCAGAAAACACCATGATGTGTTTGGTGGACAACTTGGCAGTGCCTCTACCCATCCCACCATGCAGGGCCTGGTGCACCCTGGCCCAGAGGTTGCACTCCTGGGGGTTGCTTGTTCACTTGCTGTGGATTGGGGTGGAGGACCATGGAAAGGAGAGAGTGAATTCCCTGTATTCCAATGAGACTCTGCATTTCATTTTGCAGCTTCTTTATTAAATGAGGGTGTGGCAGTGACCATTGTGACTGTCTTCTCTGTCTGTAGAGGAACAGCCAAAGGTGTCCCTAGGGGAGCAGGAGGCTCAGATGGCATTTTTGCTATTCCACAGCTGGACCTCACAGTCACTAAGAATGGGGAGATGGGAGTCTACATCATTTTTATCAGCTGTGTGATCTTGGTCAAGGTTTGTACATCTCTGAGCACAAGCTTCCTCCTGTGTAGAAAGGATGTCGTGGTACTGCTCCTTGGGTGTTAGCAAGAGAAGTAAGAACTGGTGTCCCTGAGGCTCTGAGCTTGGTATCTGGGATATACCAAGTGTGTAATGGGAATGTAAATTTATATCCATAAATCTCTTTACATGTGCCAAGAAAAACTTTGCTTACCGTGTCCCATGATGACTCTATTCTTGCTCATGAGTCTCCACTGTGCGGAGGTGCCATGGTATCCTTTTAAAAGTCACTCCTGGAGGTACATGTGCCCCTCCTCTGCACTGCTTACACAGATGGCACCCCAACAGGTCTGGATCTCCAGCCCCATCCTCAGATGCTGCTGGGCTTTCATGGGCCCACCACTCTGGACATAGTGCCAACCTGACGGCAGGGGTCCTCCCAGGCTGTCAATTGGAGAAGCCACTGTCCTGACTTGTGCTTCCTCCACATACAGCTCTCCAGTCCCAAGGGGGGTGGTGAGACCCACATGTCTCCCTTCTCCCTTTTACTTTCCATCCCTTTGGCCTGAAGTAGAGTGGGAAGGGGAAGTGAAGGAAGAACTTTCCAGCTCTTTTCCATCATCTCCCGAGTTTCTGCTGCCCCTGACATGTAACAAACTGGCCTTGGCTCTTATGTGATCATGGGAACTGTATCAGTCAGGGTTCTACCAAAGAAGCAGAACCAGTAGGGGATATGTGTGCATATACACGCACATTACATGCATACACCTTACTTGTACACATATGTATGCGTATATAGTAACACTTCTGTAAGTTGACCACCCAGAAAACTAAACGAAATTGGTCAACATACGGAGGTGGTCACCAAAAAGAACTAGGCCTATTGTACTGATAGATACACGTGGCATGTGACAGAGCTATGAAAGTTAGGTCAACTTAAGGAGGTAGTCACTGAGAAAGATTCTACTGTATGATATATGTATACACACACGTATCATATATCCACATATATGTGCATGTATAATACAGAGTGTCCGTAAAGTTCGTGTGCAATTTAAAATAGTTGTCTATTTTGAGTTGCATGCAAACTTTATGGATGCTATACATGTATATACCTATATACATGTATACACATACATACATGCCGTATGTACACATCAATTAGCTCATTTAAAGTGGACAATTCAGTGGCTTTTAGTGTATGCAGAGTTGTGCATCCATCACCATAGTAAATTTTAAAACATTTTCATCACCATAAAAAGAAACTCTGTACTACAGAGTACTCTGTACTCTTCAGCTATAACTCTTTGAGCCTGCATGCCCCCAGCCCTGGCAACGAAATGATCTACTTTCTGTCTCTATGGATTTGCCTATTCTGGTCTTTTGAATGAATTATACAATATGCACACTCCTGTGTCTGGCTTCTGTCACTTAACACGTGTTTTTAAGATCCATCCTCTTGTAGCATGAGTCAAACTTCTTTCTTATGGCTCAATAATATTCCATCACATCATGGACCACATTTTGTTTATCTGTCCATCTACTGATGGACACTGAGGTTGTTTATGCTTTTCGGCTCTTAGGAACAACGATGCTATGAACATCCTCATACAAGACTTTGTGTGGGCATGTTTTAATTTCCCTTGGAAATAGGAATATTCTGTGGTAATTCTGTTATTCTTTAAGGAATGTATTTGTTCTTGTACTCCTCACAATAGCCTTATGAGATAACACTATTATCATCTCCATTTGGCAGATGGGGAAACTGAGGCACGGAGAGGCTAAGTGGTTTGCTGACCTGCCTGAGGTCTCATAGCTAACAAGTGGTGGCACCATCATGTGAGCCTGGGGACTCTGGCGCCAGAGCTCCAGTGCTTAATGGCTGCCCTGTGCTGCCCTTGGCTCTTACAGTGTGTTCAAGTCCCATGAGGCTCTGGGGTAGCTGGGTCTCTGCCTTTGGCCTGAGTCCACACTTGCTGAGTCTTCCCATTGCTGCTTGCAGGCCAGGGTAGTCAGCATGCCAAATCTGTTCTCTTTGTCCCTAGAGGGGCTTTGCAGCCGCAGCCACTCAGGAGGCAGGGCTCTGGGAAGGCAGCATGCTGGGCAGGCCAGGGCTCTGCATGATGCTGTGAAAGGCCCACACATTTCCTCATTTGTTGCTGATCGTGGGCCACGTGAGTGTGAGGAGATTGATTTATCAAATCTAAAGGCAAAGCGACCCAGAGAACAGAAATGACAGTGCTATGTTTTCATGAAGGCCCTGTGCCATGTGCTTTGTGTCTTCATTGGTCAGAAGATTTCAGTTGGCAGGAAGCCAGTGGCCATGGTGAGCTCCTGGATTATCTAACGGGGAAGCCTCTCCTCATGGCCATATGGATTGGAAAGAGAGAAAAATCCCCTTTAGATGGAAAGAAATGGAACTGACCTGTGGGCTGGAGGTGGAGCTTGGCACCTGGGGCTGGGGCAAGAACCTGCTGTAGCCAGGGACTTGGAAAGACTTGTGCCTAGGTCAACAGCCCCACGAAGACCCAACTGAGCACCTGTCAGGCATGGGCCAGCTCAAGCAACCCTGGGACAGATGAACCTGCTACAGGCAGAGCTCCCCTATTTCGGGAATGTGCAACAGTGACATGAGATCCTCTCATGACCCCACCCGGGGACAACCTCTGGGAACAGCCTTGGATACCCTCTTCCTGATGAGCAGACTGTGTTATGGCAGGTGTCTTGCAAGAACACTTATGAAGATGTCACTGTGTGTGTTCCTTGCTATGTTATCTTTACCCCCAATTTCTTCAAGCAGGGAGCCTGGCCTGGCTTCTGTAAGCACCCTTGCCTCAGGAATGTTTAAAGACTAGTGACAGTGCCTTGTACTTTGCTTTTCTTCCTATCAGTGCAATAGCAGCTTGAAACAGTGACAGAGGGTGCTGGTTGAGTGGGCAGGGACCCTAGGCAGGGAGAAGCCACCAGGAGGAGAGGGCTTGCACTTTGTTGCTTCTCAGGTGCTTGTGGAGGATACCTGCTGCATTCTTACTTTTTAAGCAAAAATGAATTTTAATGGCAGATTCCTTAAAACTCATGTATTATTGGTATGGAGCAGAAAAATATTCCCATTACTGCAATTATGTTTTACTGAAACGATGCAACATAAAATACCAATATCCATTTCCACATCCCTTTTCCCCAGTGATTTCTGCTTCACATCCTTAATACAGAGTCTCATCTTATTATTGACTTTATAGTCTAAAGGTGTATGTATGATGTGCCAAAGAATAGTCAGTCCAGTAAGTGGAACAAAGCATGTTAAAATCCAGTAGGCATCTATACCCTGTAGGTAACTTTAAGTTGTATAGGTGGGCCTGGTGCATGTACCTGTAGTCCGCGCTACCCAATAATTGGAAGGGATAGAGATCTGACGAGAGAAAAAGACATCTGAGAAACTTACCAGCTTGCCCCACAGTGATCCTAAGATTACTAATGGGTAGTTTCAGTGCAGTCAGTTACATTGACTCCAATTTGCTGCCACCAAGATCCTTTTTGCATAATTTCAAATTTTGTTACTACTCGACAACTCCATGTTCCTAGGAAGTATCTTTGCAGAGCAATATGGACATCTGTGTCCAATCTAATCTCCACCTTATCAACAAAACAAATCTTTAACCTCAAATCTCAGGCCCCTCAGAATTTCCCCTTCATGGAGAAACATTGAGTTCAATTTCTTCTGCCTTTTTGTTGAGTCTTATCTAGTCTTGTTGTTGGAATAACTCTTCTAGTAGAGGAGATTGGTGGTTGGTTAGGGGTAGGAGCATTCAGGAGCAGGGCAGGGGAGTGTGATGACTGCTTTTTGTTGAGTACGAGGATAACCAGGCTTGGGGGAAGTATGAAAAGTTTGCTTGGATCTCCTGGGCTGGAGCTGTCCCTGAGAAGTCCATAGGGGGAAGCCCAGGAGATGGAGGCTCCTACATCCATTCTGAGGTCCACTGTCTACATAGACATAGAAGTGACCCAAAGCTTCCCTATGGGTCAGGATAGCCTCCAGGGCTCTGGGTGTTCCAGGCCTCCCCATCTTCCCATTCCCCTCTTATCTCCTCTCTTTGTACCCCAGCCCCACCCACCAGTCTCCTTCCTATTCCTCCTGGCATCCATACTTGCTCTTCCCACTGCCTGGAACTGGGAAGTGGGATCAGCTCTCTGCATGGCTTGCTCTTTCCCATCTTTTGATCTCAACCCAAATGAGATCTGTAGCTAAAGTGGACTGCTCCCCACTTCCCCACAGCCCCATCAAACCATGCTCTCGCCCTCTTGTTTTCTGTCTTTCTGCCTGTTCTGTGTTTTCTTCATAGACCTTAATGCAACCTGTTACTATTTTGTTAATGTATTTATAGTATCTGTCCCTTGTGACACTTTTATATGTCAACTTGGCCACACTATGGTGGCCAGTTCATCAATTAAACTCTAATCTGTTGCTATGAAGGTCTTTTATAGTGGGTTCACCATCTACAGTCAATTGACTTTAAGTAAGGAAGATGATTCTGGAGATCTGGGTGGACCTTAGCCAATCAGTTGAAAGGTCTTACAAAGGAAACAGATTTCTCTGAGGAAGAAGGAGTTCTGTCTGTGCGTTGCAGTGTCAGCTCTTGCCTGAGCCGTTCCATCCTGCCCTTCCTGACCACCTGTGCTATGGATTTTGGATTGGCCTGGCCAGGCCCTACACCCCCACATACATCTCCTACTACTGGTTCTTCTTCTCTGCTGGAATCCTGACAGATGCACACTGCTCCCCCTGCTGACTCCAGGAGGTTGGAGACTATGTCCATGTACCTTCCTGCACTTGACACATGCATGCTAGTTGAATCACTGAATGGTCACACACTAGGAAAGTCAATTGTGTGTGTTTCTTTAGAATCTCATGTCTGCTGCCAGACTCCGGCTTTCCCCGCTGCAGGAAAAGTAAGTGACAGCAGCTTATACACAGACCGTGGACCTTGGATCCCCAAGTCCCTGAGGCTGCCTGAGGGAGAACAGAGACCCTGGAGTCTCACATACCTCCCTAGAAACTTCTGGCACTATCTCCTGGAGGGAGTGATGGCATAAGTTGTGGAGGGAGCACTTCCCCCTAGTGATTGTGGTTTTTCTGTACCCCACATGGAAAGGCCTTCAGGAGCCATGGGCAGCTGGGTGCCTTATGCCCAAAGTCCTCTCAGGGAAGAACTTGCAGTCAGAAAGCAGGGCTCATGAGGGATCCCAGACAAGACTGCCATCAAGATAGGATGAAGGTGAACTCTACCATGGGGAGAAGGCTCCAAGCTCTTTGCCCTTTCTTTAAGGGGCCTAAAGCCTAGCAGCTCTCCTCGGGGCGGGGGATGGAGGGAGCGAAGGTGAAGGCCTTGACCAGACACACCATGCTCTTCTTGGCCGGGATTCCAAGATGTTGAGATGCTGGGATGCAGGCTGTGAACTATTTATGTGCCTGCCAGGGGAAGAAACCAGAAGTCATGAAGAGGATGAAGGAGTCCTAGCTGACTGAGAAGAAGTAATAGATGGAGTAACATCTTACAGAGAGGCAGAAGGGAATGGGCCTCAGGGCAGGGCAGAGGCCAGAGGGCCAGAAGGGTCTCAGCAGAATGTGGGCCAGGGAGCCAAGGGGCAGTGGGTTTCTGGGAGGAGGGAAGAGTCTAGTGCTTCTGAAGGGGGAATTCTGCTGAGAGTGGAAAAGCTTCCTCGGCTTTATGGTCAGGAGGAAGTTAGCACTTTGACCAGAGTACTTGGGCAAGGAGCTGAGATGGGAGCTAGACTGCTCAGGGTTGAGGGCAGCAGAGAGCTAGAGTTGGGCTGAGCAGCAGTGGGAGGTCCTCAGAAGAGCCCAGGCTGACGGTGCAGGCAAGAGGAGGGCTAAGCAAGGGCAGAATGGTGGGGCCACTGCCACCAGGAGGAACGGGGTGGGATTGGGGCGGGTACTGATGGGGCTGGTGAGGCCAGTGGTGTCAGGTGGCAGGAAGCATTCAGGGAGCTGGCCCGTAGGGCAGCCTACACTGGTTCTGCCCTGAATGCTGTTGGGATGGGAAGGTGAACCCTTGGGGAATGGGGAATGGAAGGTGGAACCAGCTCAGTGGGTTAAACTCCACTTTCATCTTGGGTCTCTGAGGGCTGGCATAGTTGAGTGGGGACAGCTGTGACTCATGAGGCTTTCAGGCAGGCGAGGTGGCCCCCTGGGAGGACTGAGCTGGGGTGTCTACAGGGCACAGTCTTCTGCACCCTGATGGGCAGGTTCTGAGCAATTGTCACTGAACAGGAGGGTCCAGCCCAGAGCCAGGGAAAGGCAAATGGGCCTCCTGGTGCCCAAGCCCTGCTTCCCCTAGGCTCACTGACAGAGAGGGGCAGGACAGCTGGTGTGGTATTGAGCAGATGTGGGGCCTGCCTGGGACCTGCCATGGCTGTGGCCCCTGAGGCAGGGGGAGCACAGAGAGCTGCTGCGGGGCTGGCTCCTGCGGAGGCCTCCTGAGTGGCTGCTGCCTGCAAGGGGCAGGTGGCATAGAGGCAGAGGGGGAGCCAGGGAATGACGCCTGGCTGAGGGACACTTGTGGGATATACATCCTACAAGAAACACTCAGCAGGAAGCAGGAGGGCCTGTGTGAGCCAAGTGCTGGGAGTGGGGCTTGTGGGTAATGACACTTTTCGCTCCATCCCGTCCCCTTTCGGTCTTAGACATAGCCGTTGAGGGTGCTGGGTGGGCATCTGCTGAGAGCACTTTCAGGCTCTGCTGGACATGATAGGTCTGCCTTAAAGCACGTGCCTTCCTCAGCCCCTAGAAGCTGTCATCATGCTGGAACATTCTGTGCCTTCAGCATGAGGATAGCCACTCTCTGCCATTTATGGGTGTTCAATTTTGACCACATCTGACCTCAACCATTGCTTTAGCTGCAGCCTGACAGTACACAGAGGGTGTATGTGTATCTCACGTTTGGGGACATGTGCCTTCTTCTGTGAAGTCCTGCTTCCTGCCCTCTAGGTCCTGGCCACCTCATGGGAGAGGGACAGATCTCAGCTGTCTTATTAGGGTTGCCTATCAAAGGAGGCCTGACCACAGCCCAATTCGAAGCCCCATGGGAGCCAGCCACCTTGCCTTCGTAGATGTGGCCTGAGGGTGAGGTGCCCAGGAGTCCCCATTGTTTTTACACAGTTTAAACTGGGAAATGGCCACCTGCAGCAAAGCCACTTGCTAGACCAAGGCCTCCCGGTCAGTGAGGATCAGGAGCTGGTCAGGATTTAAAGGTTGGGACTTCCAGGGTGGGACAGCTGTGTGAACCCAAACACTTTCCTTTCACTGGTTTCCTGGACCTTCCCCTCTGTACCTGTCACCCTCCCACCTCAGGCTCACTGAGCTCTCCTGGTTCCACCCTTCACAGTGAACAGGCGTCAGGCCAGCAGCAGGGGTAGGGGAGGCCGGCAGACCCTCCTTTCCTGGGCTCCCACACTGCAGGGGTGGCTGACTTTGCGAAGGGAGAGTATTTCATTCCCTCCTTCCACCCTGCCATAGAGCCAGTCTCCAGGGGTACCTCTTATATGGGGAGAGTTGCATCTTTAATTGGGTGTGTCAGGCTCTTTCCAGAACTGCAGGAACCCCGAAGTTTAGGTTTTCTGCTCTTCTATGGTTTGTGGTCTGCATTACCTCCCTGGATTTCTGGAGCCACATACAGATAGCAAGGTGACAAAGTAATGAGCTCAGTTCTGTTCCCATCACTTCTCCTCCATGCTCAAAGGTGGCAGGGTCTGGCTGAAGAAGGGCAGTGTGGTGTTAAACAGGAATGTGATGCAGGGAGTCTGGCTTCTCAGCACAAGTTTTCCCCGCACTTCCCCTGGGGCAGACCTGTTCCCTCTGCTGCATCCTCTGTGAACTCAGGGGCTAGGGCCAAAGCTAACATGCTTCTGAGCCATGAGGCGAAGGTCCTGCAGATCACCCTATACAAACTGCCACTCTGCCCCCTGGGTGGGGCATCTTCCTGACACACAAGACATGGAGCAGCCTATGTGGATGTGGTTTGTAGGTACTGAGTATTCCCTGGAAAAATGAAAACAGAGGCACTTTTCTCCTGGCTGTTTATTACAGAACGAAGGAAAAAACGCACTGGCTGGAAACAGATGCCAAATTTCAAAAGTAGAGGCAAAATATGAGGTGGCAATTAAAATGTGATTACATAAAGTCTGGACACTGAGAAAAGTTTACAGGACAGTGGGGGTGGGTTTTCTATAACAGACATTTAAATATACATGACTATAATTGCAGAGAGAAACCATCAAAGACAAGCCCCAAATCAACTATTAGTGTTTACAGATTTTCTCCCCAAACCAGAGTCTTACATCAGAATAAATACTGAGAGGCTCTCCCCCCAGCACCGGCTCACCTTCACCCTGCCAGGGTGCACGCGAAGCCAGCACCTTCTCTCTGCCTGGACCATAAAAGGTAGGAGGCCACTCCAGGCCCTCCAGGTGGGCTGCTTGGACAGGGCTCAGCTCACGGCTGTCTCTGCACCTTTCCCAAATGTAAAGGACTCGCTCAGCCACTTTGTAAGTGTCTCTTGGGCACTTAAGGACAAAATAGCTTCTTCCATAAATGCTCATTAAGAAAGAGCTAGCAGAGACTGAAAGGTTTGCAAAAGAGATTAAGAACCACACAAGGCGATAGAATTTTTAGTGAAAATGGAAATAAATGGCCAAGTGGTTTTCTATTTGGCATTTGTCAGTTTGCACAACACTTCTTGGTCACATCCACGTTGCTCACTGCATCAAAACCGTAAGCGACTCAGCCACCTAGCTTAACAAGTATCACTGGAGCGAACAACACAGTCTGCATATTTGTAACAATGTATAATAAACACAAAACAATGCATAATAAACACATCTCTACTGAAACAAAAGCCGTCACTTTATTTACAAAGTCACAAAATGAAGTATAAATACTTCTGTTATTAATGTTTAGGAAAACCATTTACAAAATTTTCAAATATGTACAAGTAGCTTGAAAAATCGCCAGCTTTCCATTTTGTCACAGGTAAAGAGAAGGATTGGCATGGACTTATGTTACTCAAATGGTAATGAGGAGACAACTGCAACTGTCTGGGGCCAGGTGTGGTTTGCTATGGCTCCCGTCACTCCCTAGACTGATGGCAATGTTGGGGCTTCTATGGGCAGCCTGTTCAATTTCAAGCTCCCCAGCAATCTGGGTGAGGTGGCCAGCATTTTGTGCTGTGGCATTTTGGGCAGCAGCATGCTGTTCCAAAATGTCATCGATCAGCCTCAAGTTGCATACCCAGTCTTCACCTGGGCTCATGCTACAGCCCTTGAGGAGGGCTTCAGTGAAATCCCCCTCACTACAGGCAGGCAGTGAAATCAGATCCTTTAGCGGGGGTGGGGGTGGGGACGGGGGCTGGGGCTGGTGCAAAAAGTTGCCTGCAGGGAGCTCAGCGGGAGTACAGGTTCTACTGAACCTGCTTGGGAACTGGCTGGCAGCGATGGCAGAAGCAGCAGCGGCAGCGGTGGCAGCAGCAGCAGTAGCAGCCACATAGCTTGGTGGCTCGATGCCTTGGATGGGACTCATGGAACGGAAGCTGGCCGTGCCCTGCTGGAGGGACCTGGTGGTGCTCAATACAGGGACAGGGCCCTGTACTGGACTCTGCCTGGGGCTCCGGTTGCCCTGCAGTTTGAAGCTGGAGTTGGCTAGGGCAGGACCACCTTTCTGGCCAGGTCTGCCTCCTGGGGCCATCTGATTGGGGGGCACAACTGCCTGCTGTGACAGGAATGCTGGGGCTATTGGTGGCACTCTCATAGAAGCCTTGGCAAAGATGGAGCTACTATCAAAATGCTGCTGAGTGCTATTATCTACTTGGCTTGGGTGTGGTTCCCTTGAAACTGCTGTGGTTGCAGCTGCTGCTACAGCGACCCATGTGGCATTGTTGAACACAGTGGGCATTCTTGGCATACTGGGCTGTCTGAGCTGGTGGGGACTCAGGGCCTGGCTGCCTGGGAAGCTGGAACAGGACCCAGGCAGGGGCACTCCTGCGGGGTTGGTCTTGGGACTCTGCATATGCTGGCAGACAGAGCCAAGTCTTCCCAGGGGGTTCTGGCCAAAACGGGAGGGCACAGGAGACTGAGTACTGGGGCTTAAAGTTCTGTGCTGCTTCCCCGGAGTGGGTGAAATCACGCCCACTTCCTGACGGCTCTGGTGCCTGCCTGGTGGCATCATTCCTGGACTTAGATTGTTCTGAAGGTGTCCAGTTTTTGGTGGCATCATGTGCTGGCTGGATGGGGGGGCTGCCTTGGTCCGGCTACACTTGGAGGTGACTTGTTCTTGGACGGCTGCAGAGAGAAATAGAGATCAGTTTTAAAGGCATCCTTTACTCGGGGTCCCTACTGAGTCTCCCCTGCTCCCCAATTCCTCTTACCCCCCTCATTTCTCTGCCCTTGGCCTAGACTGCCCTCCCGACTTCTGCACAGATCCCCCATGTCTGTGCTTACCAACCCCCTATCAAGAGCAGCCCACGCTGGCCTGAGGTGCCAGCTGATTTGTCTGCCTCTGCAGGTAGAGCAGGTCTGTGTGTGCTTCTGCACGTGGTGCCCTGTCCAACCGCTGACACACGGTGCATATTTTGCAGAAGGAAGGAAGGGGCAGGGGTGGGGTGGCTCGGGAGAACGCTAACTTGGCCCTTCAGCTTCTGCACACAAGGGCAAATGTGGTGAGAACAAGTATGGACAGTGTTTCATTCCCCTCTGCCACCCCCATGGCCGAGACAGCCTAGACAGCCTCTGAGCCCACATCTGAGACTCGAATGTTTGTCTAGTTAAATTTCAGTGGGATTCTAGGAGTTCACATTCCAGAGAGCTTGGGGGTGGAGAGACATAGGGTGGAGGACAGAAGGGCAGACCCCAGGTGCCTGTGGTAGGGAATGGATTTCCTCAAGTCATCATGGCAGCCTACTGTGGCCAAGAACTCTTGTAGACTATCATTACTGGTACTTGTGGAGTGGAAACTGAGGCATGTAGCAGTCATGTGGTTTACCCAAGGTCAGGTAGGGGACAGTGCAGCGTGGATATAAGCCTGGGTCTATTGGACGCCCCCCCCATAGAGTATGCTCTTAACTATGAATACCTGTTTTTCCTCTGATAACTGTACCTAGGTTCTTTTACTATCATAGCCTGTTTTTCAAATAGGTTGCAATGTAGCCTCGGAAGATTAAACCCCAGAGGCTTCCTGCCATCCCAAAACTTTCCTGTGCTGTTCCTGCAGCCAAGTGTGCCGAATATGCCACTTCAGCCTGGGGAGGTAGGACACAGATTCGATTAGCATCAGCTCCAAAAGGCCAGGGTTTTTGCATAAGAACGGAGAAGCAATGGTGGGGGCTCCAGTGACCCCCTCTGCTGACTCCCAGGCCAGTTCTAAGTGCTCCCTGGCCTTGTTCAATCTCACCCTCCTGGCTTGTAAGCATTGCTTACCTCAGGACTCCTTGGCTAGGCTGGAAGGTCCATGAAGCAGAACATGTGCCTGGCATTTTTTGTTGTTGTTGGTTACATTCATAACTACCACAGAAGGGTGGGGACCCCTGCTATCTGTGGAGGCTCTGAAAGCCCCCAACACAGGCTTTCTGGAGCAGAGCCTCCCCAGCCCTTTTCCGTTCTGACACCAGATGGATGGCCTGGGCATCCGCTCCAAATGCAGTGTTGAGAATTTGTGTGGGGAAGGGGAAAGGCAGGCTCAGAACCCTGGGGTGTGGCAGCCCCCTGGTGATGCTGATGCCCACCCCAGGGGCTTGTCCTCTCTCATTGAGAATAGCTCCTTTAAGGGTTCTGACTCAGTAAAGCAATTTTTTCAATTAAACAGTGATTCTGGAGTCATTTAAGCCTGGGCCTTCAATTGGGACTCTCCTCTTAGAGTTGGATGAACTGCTTTCACTGTGAGAGATCCAACCTGTGTCCTATTTAACTGACTTTCGGATTTCCCTCAAAGCTTCCAGGAGCACAGACAGTAAACTGCTTACTCTGACATGAATTCTCACCTACTTCCATGTACATGCCTCCCGTGGGAACACTGACCTAACTACTTACCTTGAAACTGACTCATCTGTTGGGCGATATATGCACTCCGCTGTTCAGGGGTCATTGCCATAAGACCTGATCTCTGCTTCTCTTGCTAAACAGAAGATGAAAAGGACACATTAGGTTACAGCTACTGAAAAATATTAGCCTTGGGTAGGATCACTGTGTGGGGACCTAGGACTTGGCTTTGGTGTAGCAGAAAGCATGAGTGAACACACCAACACACACTCACATGCATGCCCTCCCTCCTGAGCAAAATTCCACAGGTATAAATAAAAGTAGGATTCTGCACCTGGGTTAAAAAAAAACAAACTGCAACAGCATAGGATGGGGCAGGAAAGACAGAGCTTAATAGCAAGAGCACACAGAAGAAAGACTCGGGCATTTGGGATGTCTGTCTGCTCAGGATGGGTCAGCAGTGAGATGTGGTCACCAAAAGAGCAAATGTAACATTAGGCTGCATTAATAGAAGCAGAGTATGTAGAAGGAAGAGGCGACAGTCCTATGCTACTTTGCCTTGGCCAGACTATGCCCACAGTGCTGACAGACTATGCCCATCTCAGGGAGACCCAAGCAGGCTGTGTTCAGAGCAGGCTAAGCAATGAGAGTTGGGCCTGGACTTCTAACTACGGAAGAGTGGCTGAGCAAGCCAGGGCAGAGCAGACTCTGGGCTGTGTGGCTCTGCCGGGCTGTTGTGGGTAAAGGACCGAGCCTCGTTCCTGGTGGTCCTGGCATGAACGGCTGGATAATCACATGGTCAGGTGGACACACTGTCGGACACCAAGAGTAGCCAAACACTCAGTGCCAACATCCCCCTCCCTTCTCCTGACTGGCTGCAACTTGGGCCACTGGGAGGAGCTTCCTGTCTCCACCTCAAAGTTGGAGGGGTGGGCAGGGGAGGAGCCAGGCTTCAAGGCTTCAGTCTGGGATCAGCCCAAGGGTCACCAGGGAAGAACATAGCGAGGAGGGAACCAAATGAAAGCCCCAGGGCCCAGGGAAGACATGGCTTGCTCTGAGAGCCTCAGCCAGTCAGTGCCAGGTTGTGACTGAGGCCTGGGGCAGACTCCCAGCCCAGCGTTTGAAGCCTCACCCTATGTATTAGGGGTAACCGGGTGTCTGCTCACTGCTGCCCTCACTCTCTCCTTGTCAGTGACCAAGGCAGTGTGTCAGGGAGCACATGCCTTGAGTCCTCCCCCCCCCAGGTGCCAGAAAGACTTGGCTCTGCAATGTGGGTTGCCTGCGCAGCGCCTGCTTTTCCAGCAAAGGGCTTGTGGGCAACCCTTCTCTGAGCTTCTGGGGCTGGCGTGGGAGGGGTGAGGGAGAGGGCTGGGCTTGGGAGTGTGCCCAGCTCTCAGGCCTGGCTGAAGTTCTTGGTCTCAGTTCCTGCCAAGGCAGAGAGGACAAACACGTGGCACTGGGAAGACTACACCAGACACCATTTCGCCGGACTGGGCTTTGCTTTTCCACCCCGCCCTTAGTTGCTTCCTGCCCAGCCCTCGGCTTCCCTCCCCTCCTCTCCTCTCCATGGGGCTGCTCTGTGGGTGTGGGGGCTGTGTCTCAGCCACCCATGGAGCTATCTGGCCATGGTAGGGGTGCGGGCCATCTTCATGAGCGCTCAGCATACTGAGCACTTTGTGCCCGTGTTCCATGTCATGTAGCACCAACCCACATGGGCACCCAGGAGCCCAGGGGTCACTTGAGTGCCCAAGGCCAAATCACCTGGACCTGCCCAAGGTGCTCAGGGTGGGTAACCATTTCTGAAGGCAGCTCTTCTGCTCTGCCCCTTGAGCCTTACACCAGCCTAGGACATCATGGCAAAAGATGTACAGTCCCCAGCTTACTGATGTGCATCTGAGGCTTAGAGAGGTTAAATGACTTGTCCAAAGTGATGTGGCTAGGGAAGTCCACTGACTGCAGACTGGGTGCTTCCACTGCTTCTGGGCACAGGTGCCTGTGTAATGGGCCAGGTCTTCACCGACCCTAAGTCCCTCCCCACTGGTTGTCCCATTTGCTTCAGCAAATAGCACAGCTGTACAGGGGTAGGCTGGAAGCTAGAGAGTGTGACCCAGGGAAAAGCAGGAGAAAGGCAGACAAGTGCACAGGGATGGAGAGAAGGGGCCAGGCCTGAGGCATCAGAGACCAAAGGAGAGCCTGGGCTGGGTGGGCTTCAGAGGATGCTGCAAGTCTTCATCTCAGGAGGCACACACTGCAGAGCACCCCACATTCAAGGGAAAGGCTGGTCAGTGGCATCACTCAGAAATTGTCAAGGCAAATGGCCCTGTTGACGTTTAGCCTGGTGCTGGTGGCCGATTCTGCAGGATCCCTGCATCTGGGTACCACCAGTACCACCAGTAGGGGCCTTCCATAGGCTCTCTTCACCCCCATTGGGGTGTCCAGGGGCACTGCCAGTCCTCTGCTTCATCCTGTCATGTTGTCCCCGGCAAAAAGAGCCATGGCATTCTCTCCAGGCCTCCCCAGGAGGCTGCTTCCTTTGTTTTGCAGAGGAGGCTCCCATCCTTTGTTCTGAATCAATGTGCTCCAAAGATAAGCCCCAAGAAAACAGTTGTTGCCTTTTGACACTGACAATTAGAATCGTTGGAAAATGGAGAAAACAGGAAATGACAAATGGTTTCAGTGACCAGGAGGAAATGATGGCTGAAAGTTGCTGCTCAGTGGCTGGGACACTTGAAGGATGGCTCAGGCCATGTGGGTTTTATAAGCAGAGTTATAGATTCCGTTTTTTAGGGCCACAGTTATTACTGCACTCAGTCTTCTTGTGCCAGGTGACACTGACAAGCAGTACTTGCCAGGTGGGCCCTGCGTGAGCCCAGGTGTGCTTCTGTCATAGTGGCCACCATGGTGAGCCCAGGCCTACAGCCAGCCAGATGTCTCCCAGAGAACTAAGGCCCTGCTCTTCCTCCATCATGTCCCCTTCCAGCCCCATTCAGACAAAGGGCCACCTTCATAGACAGGTCTTAGCCAAGATGGCAATCTGGAAAGTCTTGGGACTGCCTTTCTGGAAGCTGTAACCCCCTCCTTTCTCTGGGCACTCATGGAAAACTGGGCCCTCCTCTCATCTGATGGGCTGGAGAGAGGTAAAAGGGTAGGCCAGTACAAATCCCACCTGCCGGCACAACTGTGCTCAGAAAAGGGCCCATCAGCAAACTAGGCTGGGCACTGAACCACCTTCAACAGCCACCACATGCTAATGTCTCCTGTCCACTCCAATGCAATCACCTGAATGCTCATCTGTCACCACTGCAGGGGAAGAACCGTCTCATCACTGATTCAACCATGGAATCAGGCTAATGGACTATCTAATAGGGGCAAGGCAGAGGGCAGCTGACCAGCAGTAAAGGCCCACAAAAGGCTCCTCAATTCCAGCCTGATTCAGATGGAAGTTCCTGGCCCCATGGTCCCCTGCAGGACAGCATTCTGACTTAGAGGGAGGTTCACATGAAATTGCTTCTGAGGGATGGCAGGGAATGAGGCCTTATTTTGTAAATAAGGAGGGAGGGATAGAGGAAAAATCAGAGAGAGAGAGAGAGAGAGGGAGAGTGAAGGAGGAAGAGGAGGAAGGAGAAGGGACAGAGAGGGAAGAGAGGGGGAGATTAACCCCCACCACTAGGGAAATGCTGTCTCCTTGCCCAGAAGACACTGCTACATGAGTGCCCCCATACAGAGGCAGCCTGCAGCAGACGGTTCAGGAGCTCTGTAGATTTGTTTATTACTCCTCAAGGAAAAGCACCTTTTTTTCTAGGTTTTGGAAGAGAGAATTGGAAATAACTCACCCACCCCTCTGACTTCCTTTGATGGCATACTACATGAGAGCCATTTAATAATCAATATCTGAATTCTGAAGGCTCCCATACCTAGATGTGTGGGCACCCCTGAGACCCATGGGCTCTGGCTGGCCATGACCCATGTACAGAGGCAACACAGACAGGCACTGGCAGAAACCTCAGGTCAAGGCCTGGGACCCTGAGGGAGGACTGAAACCTGTCACACCACTGTCTACAAAACCTGGACTGATAATGACCTGCTGGGGTCTTTCTTTGGCCCTCTGGATCTCTGGTGCAGGAGCTGGGGACCTCACCCATGGTAATGGTGCTGCCATTAGGTGTGAACCAGTCTAAAGGTATCACTGGGAGCCTCACAATATAAATGGCAGAGATCTGTGCAGGTTATCCTTTATACCCCCATTTTCTCTTTCCACTTGAATTAGGACTGTGTAAACTCTATTCTAACTCCTCCTCAATCTTGGTGGTTTCAGGGCTAGTGAGTCTGGGAAGGGCTCTGTTTAAATGCTGGGAATGATCCCTGGTCAAAAGAAAACAAAGGTCTTTCTAGTTTGCCTGTCTTCTTCCCCAGCAGTGCCTGTGTCCTCTGTCTCAAACTGACTCATAGGCTGGACTGACAAGGCATTTAGTCAATGCAAGGCCCGTCCCTGAAAGCCTCCCAGGTGGCACCAACTTCCAAGGTTCTTAGAGAAGATGTTTGGGCCACAAACCTGCCCTACCCCCTCGCCCCGGCTCTGGCTGGAAGGCTTTGGTTTGGGAAGACATACAATAAGGAGTGGGAGAGGAATTCTCGGGGCCAGCTAGCTGGGCTCCTCTCCTTTGTGGCTTCCGAGGATAGGGAAAGGCAAGGAGGACCAGGGTGGAAACAGTGACATGCTGAGTGGACGACGTCTCTCTGTGTTGCTAATTCTGTTTCCCTGGCAGTTTTATGCTGGACAAGCTTGCTTTGGTTTCAGCTGAAGAATGAGCAGCTGAGGAGCACTGTGGCTGAGAGGGAGAGAGAAAAATCAATAGCCCTTGAACAGAAAAGCACTGCTCATTCTTCCGGCCAGGGCAGGCAGGATAAAGAAAGCAAGGCTATATGCGCCGAGGCAGAATTTCCATTAAGGCCAGAATCCTGGGAGGCCCTTTCAGCTCGATGACCATCTTCTGATCACTATCACTAAGAAAATGTTCGTGTCTCCAGTTTTCTGTGCAGATCGGGCAGACATCCTGTGCACATCTATGCACCAGAGCAACGACTCCACGATTCAAATGCAATTCTCTGCGAAGGCCCACTCTGGCCCACTCACAAGACTCTGAGGCAAGTCAAGCCACGCCTTCTAGACTCTAGAAGCTAGAGGACAAACCAAACTCACAGCCCTCTTGGACAGGCTTGGCTTAGACTCCTGTTGCCAGCTTCCCCCTCACTGCCAGTCCTCCAGTGGGGAAATCCACTTTCCCATGTTTAGGGTGCGGGACTCCTGGCTGGGGTGCAGAATCCAAGGCAGATCACTGGCAAGAGAGGCAGCTCCACAGCACCCACTGGGTGTCAAGCAGGCAGGCCTTGGGTGGGGCACATGGAGGTGGTGAAGCACAGCCCCTGTCCCCCTTGGGCTCCGGTCTGACCATAGGAATAGACAGGCAGATGACAAAAGGGGTGCTGGAAGGCGTACAGCAGAGGGATGGAGCAGCTCACCCCGGGCATCCCCTACTCATATCCCTGGAGGTGACGCCGAGGTGCCTGGAGCACTCTGCTTGCTGGGGTTGGCCCTTTGCCAAGGAATGCCAGGGAGAAAGTAAAGAATAAGCAGGGCTAGAAAGCACTAGAACTCCCTTCTAGGTGGGTAGAGCTTTACCTTCGGAGCTGTCACCTCCTGTGCTCCTCCCAACAACCCTGTGAGGCAGGCGGGCAGGCTGAGCAGGGACTGCGCCCCGTTGACAGATGAGGAAAGCGAGGCTCAGGGGGAGGTGACTTACCTGCAGCGTCGCAGCTAGGCAGTAGTGGAGCAGGCACCTGCCTCCAGGCCTTCGGATCCCAGCTGCCCCAGGGCGCTGCCTCTGAGGTGCTGTACGAGGAGGTGACTCGGGCCAGCTCATGAGCAAAGGAGCTGCTGGGCAGGAAGGACTCACTCCCCAGGGCCTGGCAGGATGGGGGCTGTCGCCCGAGGCTGACCTGGGGGTGCCTGGCTTCCCCAAGCTTGCAGGCTTTGTCTACATGAGTCTACAACAACCGATTGAACAGTCCATCACAAAATGCTTCTGACTGACCTGGCCACTGCCCTGACCGCCTGCCTAGCTGGGTCATTTGGGTGTAGACATACCAACTGGTTTGGTGAAACAAAACCAAACACTTTGTGGTCTTAGCTTGTCTTGCAAGGGTTACAGACTCCTTTGAGACTCAGTTAAAAACTATGGTCTCTCTCCACAGAAGAAGCACTTACAGTGTCTCCCTCTTCCCAGCCCACCAACATTTTACATTTAATTTTAGTTTTTTTTCCTCTGAACATTTAATACCCATACGTGGATCTCACATGAAGAATCTCTACTTTGAACAACCATTGTCTTGTTGTAAATGGGAATAAAGCTAAGTCAGCTGGTCCACTGGCAATGACTTTGACCAATTCCAGCCCTCCCTGCCCCACCGACCACCCTCCACAACATAGCACATGACTTTCAACTGGTTTGTAGGTGTGTGTGTGTAGACATGCTGAGGAATCTGCAAAACCAAATGGTCAGTGCAAAACCAAACAGCCAGGTGTACATCTCACAACTGCCAAGGCCTGAACTGCAGCCCTCACTACACGGCACCCCACTAGGACCCCAAGGTTTGGGGATTCATGTGAGAATAGGACCTCCCCTTTCCATCATGTTTTATAAGACGAGGATTTCACCAGAATTGAACATAGGACCCAATTCTTTCAGGCAAAGGCAATTAAAATGACCTCATGCTTGATATCCGTGTCAGAGAAAGCTTCAAAACTCAAATGGGCAGCCGAGACAGCCCCGGCACCCTGCGAGCACGTCAAGCGCTTAGCAACAGTGGTGTCCAGGAGAGGCAGGGGGAAGTCTGCCCTGATGGGAGGTGGTGGTTCTACACGGAGTAGCGTCTTCACTGTCATGCTTTTGATAACTGAGCTAGCTGTGAGCATTCAAGTGTCCACTATCAAACGCTTCAGTGGAAAGGGAAATACTTGCTCCTCCAATCTAAGCTAAACAGTTGCAGGAGCAACTGTTGGAATCACTTCAATTCATTGCAATAAACACTTACTAAGTGCCTATTGTCAGCAAGTCTCTCCAATGGATAAAAGTCTAGTAGATATTTGGAACCGTTTTTGGAAATAACAATAAAAATCGCCACCACTAAATTTATTGAGCATTTGCCAAGCTTCAGGTATTGATCCAGGTGCTTTAAATTTTTAATTCCATTCCATTTTTATAAACAGTCCTCCATGAAGCAGGGACAATTATTGTCCTCATTTTATAGATAAGGACTGAGACCCAGAGAGGTTGACTAAGTTGCCCAAAGTCACACAGCTAGTTAGTAGCAGAGCAGGCTACGAACCTGGGTTTGCCTTATTCCTGAGCCCACATGTAGTTTACATGAGTGTGTGTATTAGGTCTTTAACTCCTAATACAAAAAACAAGTTTAGAAACAACTTTAGCAACTGATAAAATATACCATTAAGAAAACTACAGGCAAGGTTTTACATGGCATACATGGGTGCCAGACACATTTTTAAGAACAAATTAAAATATTTAAAAAATAGGAATAGGAAGACAACCAACAACCAGGACAGTTTCAGAAATGACACTCACCCACCCCCCCAACTTAAACAACAACAGAAACAAACAGAAAAACCAACATGAAATCATCTTAGCAAGTGAACTCAGTGTACTTGTGAAAAAGACTTCAGAGGGCTCAGGGCCCCTCCCCTTGGGGTGGCTCATTAGCACAGAGTGGAGCTCAGTGGCCATCTGCAGTGTCATTTCATCCAGCTCCAACTGTCCTTGCAGCAAGGTCATGTGGGACATGGGCAGAAACATCACTCCCACCATTTCCGACTCTTTACGCCTGCATACCTAGCTCCTTGGTAACTTTAAACATTATTTTATAGCCACGTTGGAGTTTTTAAGATCCCAACATGCAAATATTACTTGGGTTCTGATTACGCGCCTGCTCCATGATGACACATTCTAAAAGCAATGAATGGGGCTTATGTGTAGAGAACCGAGGTGTTTTAAGCCTGTGCTCAGGAATCCCTGGTAGCTTTGTGTGACTTGTAGGATATTAGTAATGGGTCAGGAAACAGGACCCCCATCAGCATTAACGCACGCTTGCAGTGTCTCAGTAGTCTATCAGGCAGAAAGAAGTGCAGATGGCACATGGAAATGACCAGAGGCAGGAGATGCCCCGATGGCGTGGGCAGCTCTATTTGAGCACTCATGTAAGTGGGGCAGGATGGGAGTAGGTGCTTCACAGACGAAAGCAGTCTGTAGTTCAAAAATGAACCGTTAAGAGACATGAGGTGGGTGAGGTGCAGTCTTGACTCCGACCGACTGGGAGCTTTATAGATGATGCTCATTGTTTTCTTTATTTTATTTAATTAGGAAAAAACTTGCTTATCTCACCACTCTGCAAGAGTGAGGTCCAATCTCCAAACAAAAGGTTGTCCGGGACAGTTCAACTTCTTGAGGTTTCTAAATGTCAGTTAAATCCATCTCTATCTCTGGAATTATGGAACATTTCAGATAAGCAAGCAAATCACTGATTGCAGGGCATGATCACCAGCTCTTGGACTGGCTGATTCCACAGTATCCTGAATCTCACAGAGTTAAGTCATGGGACTGCAGCTCACACTCATCCCCCTAGACTCTGGGACACCCATGCCTGCCATGCTCTCCAGGTTGGCCCAGGTTCCCTCCCCCTGAAAATGCTCCTGGGCTTGCACCAGATTAGAGACACAAAATACAGCCTAGTAAGCTCCATTGTCAGGGCACTCCATCTTTCTGCCTCCCTTGCTCTCTGCAGCCAGGCTTTGAGTTCCATGGTGTCATCTACTCTAACCTCCAGTCACACCCATCTCTTTGATGTGTTCAGCCCTCTGTGCTTGTGCCCCTTGGTTTGCCCAGCCTGAAACGCCCTTTCTTCATGATCCCACTCTGGGTATCCTGTGTGTCCTCTGAGATCTAGCTCCTCCACCCTGGAAATTCTGCCTCTCCTTCAAGGTCCAGTTTCTTGGCTGAATACCCTTGGCTGATTGAACATTTTTGCTAGACCAAGTCTTAATCATCTCTAAATATCTCTGGTACCCAGACAGTATCTAGCACAGGCAAAGGGCTCAGCAAGTACTTGGAAAATCCAAACACCTTTACTCAGTTATTAGTTTGGCACAAAGTCCCAGGCACTTGGGAGATTATAATCCTGTGAGCATTGTGCTGGTCACATTTGGGCATGAACATCAATGCTAAATTGAGCCTTTACTCCCTCTTTAGCACAACTACTCATCTCTTTTGAACACTGGTGGGTTTATAAAACCCTTGGAGGAAAAGCCAGTGATCCTAATCATTTGGTGAAAATAGCATCAGCTAACACATCTGTGCTGGGCACTGGACTCTGCACAGATGTGTCCGTACTTTACAAGACAAGGAAGTGGAGGTGGGGTTGCTCAGCCCACACAGTGGCAAGGAGGGCTACAGAAACCCCTACCTTTGGAAGTGCATGGGCTCCATCTCTGTGCGTAGAGAGGAGCAGTCAGGGCTCTCCCTTCCTTCCCACTGAAATAACTCTGTGTTCTTGCTATCTTGTGACATTTTGTGCTACCTGTAGCTCAGATGGGCTCTGATGCAAGGAGCTCAGGTATGACTAAACCCTGTAGATATTCAGCAGCTTTGCTAGAAGTGGATGACTGCTATGACTTTTTCAATTATTGACTGGATAGGATATTGAGCCAGCCTCCTCTGTGGTGAGACAGAAAGGGGCATACATTCATTTGCAAGGTTACAGCAGTATGCTCTAATCCCACTGGCTTCCAGAAACTTGTAGGTTTCTTCACTTTTTTTTTTTTTTGAGACAGGTTCTCACTTTGTCACCCTCTGTAGAGTGCAGTGATGTCACAGCTGACAGCAATCTCAGACTCTGGGACTCAAGTGATCCTCTTGTCTCAGCCTCCTGAGTAGCTGGGACTACAAGCACCTGCCACATGCCTGGGCTATTTTTAGAGACCCGGGTCTCACTCTAGCTCAGGCTGGTCTTGAATTCCTGATCCACCCACCTCAGCCTCGCAGGGTGCTGGGATTACAGGCCTGGCTTTAGATTTCTTGACTTAATCATTTGGGGAGTTCAGGCTGTGGATTCCCGACTCCTTCTTTTCTTTGTCTGGTGTTTACTAACCATGTAACAGAAGTGAGCAGAAAGAACCCTAGAAAGAAAACTGGAGACTTAGTGGCCATGCCGGAGACTCTCAGGGTCCACGGGCCTCTGTGGCTGGGCTGACCTCAGAAGCCAAGACCAGTTGTTCAAGTCACTAGCAAGGAGACCATGCTAGGGGATCCAGATAGCCCAAAGAGGTAAAGGGAGAGCTGTGGGACAACCTGGATTTGGGGGCAAGTTCCAAACAGAGGTGACAGAAGACAACTTTGTGAATTTGAAGTAATGCACCAGGGAAACAAGAAAATGTAATGTGAATCAGGCTTCTTGGCCTTTTGCCTTCCATTACTCTTCTTGGCCAAGTGCAAATGGAATTTCAATATGGCACCAGCATGCATCTATTACTGATAATACAAGAAAGCTATACAACTCAAGCCTGAGATTTTGTAAGAAATAGAACCTGGAAGTGCTTTTATAAGCAGCACTGTCCAACAAAACTTTTTGTAATAATGCTGAATCATCATCCCAGAGGAAGAGAGTGCCCTAGAGCTGACAGCCACTGGCCATGTGTGGCAATGGAACATCTGAGTTGTGTCTAGTGTAACCGGAGAACTATATTCTTAAATGTATTTAAATTTAAATAGTCACATGCGGCTACTGGCTACAGTACTGGAGAATGTAGCACTTTTTCATAGGGAATCTGTGGTCTCAAGGCCACACGTGGCCCCAGATCCCCAAGTGTGGGGATCCTCAATTGAATCCAAACTTCACAGAACAAATCACTTTATTAAAAGAATCTGTTCTGTAAAATTCGGACTCAGTCAAAAGGCTGCCTTCAGAGACCTGAAAGGCCACATGTGGCCCCAAAGCTACAGGTTCTCCACCCCTAACAGGCTCTGGAAAACAAGAGTCTGGACTTGAATCATGGATTTGCTGTGTAATCGTGGGAAAGTTATGCAACCTTTCTGTGCTTTAATTTCCTCATCTGTAAAAGGGCATTAATAATTATACATTACTCATAGAGTGGTGCGGGTTATAGGATTAACTGGATTAACACATGTACAGCAGCTGGCATGTTGTGTGTCTGCCAAGAAGGCTAATTAGTATTAGTATTAATTAACAATAATGCCCTCATCATGTATCTAGCACTTCTACAATGTTCCAGACCCAGTTCTATGAATTTTACACAGATTAGCTTAAAATGGGACATGTTGTTTTAGGTGTGGGCTGGCCAACATACTCAGCATTTAATGATAAATGATGATGATGACATTATAAATTCTTAGTGAGAATTTACTCAATATAAGGCACTGACCTCTTTCCAGAATTAATTTCAATGGACAATCCTCAAAACAATCCCAAGGAAGATACTATTATGATCCCATTGTAAAGATGAGAAAACTGAGGCACAAAGAAGTTAACTGACCTTCCCAAGATCACTTGTACTAAGTGCTAGAGCTGGGACTAGAACCCAGGTATTATTTGATTTCAAAGCCTGTGTTCTGAGTTTTGCAAACCAGCTGAAACTTTTGTTATTGTAGTAAGCAGGCTACCTAGCAGCAAGAAGATTTTGGAGGGCTGCTAGGGTTCCACAAGGGTGCAATGGCTGCTGGACTGGCTACTGTGTGAACCAGGTGTCCTTTTCATTTTACATTGACTGTATCCTAAAATGAGGAGAACTCCAAGGTGCTGGATTTGTATAATGGCATATGCAGTACGTGGGGTGGGGGGCAGATAGAGTTCACTAAAGAAGTTATGCAAAAAACTCTAGGGTAGCACAAATCCCACCCATTTCTTGGACCTGTTCTGTAAATTTGCATTTTGTAGAAGTTTTCTTGGACTGGGTATCTATCCCCCATGCAAGGGCTAGAGGAGTTTGAATTTTTTTCTCTATAAATGCATATAATTTAACTTTAACATTTCAAAGTTTAAGTGTTAGGACTTACTAAAATTGACCAGGTCCAAAATCAAGTTCACTTTGTCACTTAAATTCTCAGAGTTGGAATTTAATCACAGGATTAATTTCAACTGGTAAATTGCTACTTTGCCTAGGGGGGGAAATAACCCAATAACACCAAAAGGTAATGTATAAATCAATGAAGACACAAAGGGACGAATATCTATTGGACAGTTAACTCCCTAGGGTAGTTTGCAGAAAGTTTCTACTATCTCATGATATGATGATGGTGGTGATGATGATAATAGCGACCATGTATTGAACATATGTAACATGCCAGGCACTAAGAGAAACATTATAAATTTTGTCTCATTTAATCCCCTATGGCAAACCTGAAAGATGGGTACCATTATTATCCCCATTTGACAGGGAAGAGAATAAGATTCAGAAAAGTAAAGTAACTTGCTCAAAGTCACATGATAAGTTGGCAGTAAGTGGCAAAGCTGGAAGCTGAACCTGGGTATCATTTACTCAGAAATCCAGGTTTTTAATCAGACATACTAAAAATGCTTCAATATGAACAGATGTTCAAAGCACAACCTTCGTGCTCATGCACACCCAGCTCACCACACCCTCCAGACCCCAGTTTCCTTGGTGTGTCCTTGCTGGGTACAGTAAGCACTGCTGATAGGCTCTGGGGTTCCAAGGGAGCCATCCGACTAACCACCATGTTCAAGCAACTGAGGAAGGAAGTGGCAGGATTTCCTTTGGAGACTTCTGGATTTAGACAGTAGATTTAATGTATGCATCTAAATTCACTGCCTCCTAAAGCCCCAGCAGAACTACAATAAGGGTTTATGATTTGTTTTATTTTTAACGACAAAATTCCACCCAGAGAGAATAGGAGAGGAGATGACAGCACCATAATTTAGGAAGCTAAAGAGTAGATAGACCAGGGCTAAGGGACTAAGCATTCTTAAGAAGGCTGAATCTCAAGACAGCAGAGGGAAAAGCTGAAAAGCCACTGGGCCTGTGGGGCTGAATCATCCTTAGGCTCAGGAATAGCATCCCCAGTATCCCCCAACTGGGAGAAGTGGGAAGGGGGTATGGTCAACACGATGGGATTGGGCTAAAGCTGCTAAAGAAGCAGGTGGATCTCTGGATCCCCTCTCTGACTCCGTGTTTCTGGGCATCTGCTTCTCCCCTATTCTGGCAGAGGTCTGGCTTGACCTTCTAGTTCCTGCGGGCAGCTTGAAAGCAAAACCCGAGGGCAGCCCAATCCCTCTGACCATATTTCTTCACATCCAGTACCATGTCCACAATTCTGCCAGCATCCTGATGGTGGTGGGTGCTACATGTTCCTAGTGTCATCGTGCGTGTAGCCACTGACTTCCCTGAGAGGAAAGCTGCAGGCAGATGATGACCAGGGACTTTTTAGCCTCTCCACTTCCGGAAGCCTTCCTCTAATAGTGGCTTGGGACTCTCTCCTTACACATCTAAGTTATGCTCACACTCAGTTTTTGAAAACAAAGCAATTGCATGTTTGAGCCTATTAGTAAGTGATGAAGCTCATGGAAATACTGCATTTCGACAAGCTAATCAGGCGTCCTCAAACTACGGCCCACGGGCCACATGCAGCCTGCCTAAGACATTTATCTCGCCACCAGGTGTTTTTGCCTCCACTGCCTATCCTGCTTAGCAGCCAACTCATCCCAGGGCCGGCAGTCCGGCCCTCCAACGGTCTGAGGGACAGTGAACTGTCCCCCTGTTTAAAAAGTTTGAGGACCCCTCATGCTAATGGTGGTTATTTCTGGATTATTTGTATAATATATATTTGTGTATTTTATTATCCCACAAGGTTTGTGTTTTCTCTCCACTTTTCTCCTTTTCCAAGTTTACTACAAAAAGCACACATTACTCTGGTAATCAGGAAGTCATAAAATGTATTAAAAAAAGCCAAAGTCCCCATCTAAAATTGAAGCTAATGAGGATCAACACAAAATAGATGAGATGAGCCATCTGTTGAAATCTATGCAGAAGATAACTATGCAAAGACATTGGCGACATGTGTAATCTAACCAGGATGAGGTCAAGCTCGTCAGAGTCCGGGGCCTATTTCTCATGTTAACCCATGGGAGTCCAGATAGTTGTTATCTCTGGGAGGTGGATGGGTACATAGGGGTGGGGGGCTTTGAAGATATTTTGAATGTTCTATTTTGGAACATTTCTTGTTGGTGGGTATGTGGATGTTGGTTTTATTATTATATGTTTTATACAGTCCTTTGTATGTATAGTATGGCCTCTAAATTCCTTTAGATAAAGCCAGAAATCATATAAATAGAAAATATGGTGCTATGTCAAAGGGAACACTCACATTTATATAAAATATCATCATTTAGAGGTTAAAAAAGTCACTTTGGAATTTTGGTCTTCTTATCTATTCTGAAGCAAATCACGGCTCTTCCTAGAACTGTTGGGGCTGAGGGATTGGGGGGGTCAAGGCTGCAGGGACCTAGCTCAGCACATTCTTCACAGGAATGTTATTGCCTTTTATTGGCTCTCTGAGCTCTTGGTAGGAATACTAGTTCTATAGTCAACCCACACAATGGGAAAGGATATTTGCATATTTTGAATCAGACAAAAGCTTGATAACTAGGATCTATAGAGAACTTAAATTAGTCCACATGAAAAAAGCCAAGGGATTATATCAATGGGCAAGAGACATGAATAGAACCTTCTGTAAAAAAGACAGATGAATGGCTAACAAACATATGAAAAATGCTCATCATCCCTAATTATTAGAGAAATGCAAATCAAAACCACCCTGAGATACCACCTAACTCCAGCGAGAATGACCCACATCACAAAATCTCAAAATTGCAGATGCTGGCATGGATGTGGAGAGAAAGGAACACTTTTACACTGTTGGTTGGAATGTAAACTAATACAATCTTTTTGGAAGGAAATATGGAGAACCCTCAAAGAACTCAAGCTAGACCTCCCATTCGATCCTGCAATCCCATTACTGGGCATCTACCCAGAAAAACGAATCCTTCTACCACATGGACACTTGCAGTAGACTGTTTATCACAGCTCAATCACCAAAATATGGAAACAGCCTAAATGCCCCTCAACCCAGGAATGGATTAACAAGCTGTGGTATATGTATACCATGGAATACTATTCAGCCATTAAAAAAGATGGAGACTTTACAGCCTTTGATGGAAGTGAAATACATTCTTCTTAGTAAAACATCACAAGAATGGAGAAGCAAGAATCCTATGTACTCAATTCTGATATGAAGACAACTAATGATCTAGTACACAGTGGGGAGTGGGGGAATGGGAGAACAGAGAGAGGGAGGGAGGGGTGGAGGTGGGGGGGTCATAGTGTGTGACACACCTTTTGGGGGTGGGACACAATTATAAGAGAGACTTTACCTAACAAATGCAATCAATGTAACCTGGTTCAAAAAACTAAAAAAAAAAAAAATCTGAACATGTTGAATAATAACACACCAGTTTATCATCACATATGGCCATTGTCTGCTGTTAATATGGCGTTAATGTTTTGGCTATTTTTATGTATTATAAAACAATGTTTTTGTGTCCTATTTGCTTCAAGTATATATTGTACCATGTGTTGATTATATTGTAATAAATAATATTTATTAAATATTAAAAAACCCCATAAACTAAAGGGCCTCAAATGCTTTTCTAACATCACACACACGTCAGCTATGGAGACCAATAAAGTATCTCAAGAATGGAAGAAAAAGTATCCAATGTACTCAGTACTATTATGAAACCAATATATAATCACCCACACTTTCATATGAAAGATAAAACACAACTATAGTCCAGGATGAAGGAGGGAAGGAAGGAAGGAGAGGAGGAGGGGAGGGAAGAAGGTGGTGGAGGGAGGGTAATTGGTAGGACCTCACCTAGGGTGTATATTGCAAGGGCACATGTCAAATTTATTAAGATTAGAGTATAAATGTCTTAACACAATAATTAAGTCAGGTGAAGGCTATGTTAACTAATTTGATGTAAGCATTCCAAATTATATATAAAATCATCACATTGCATCACAAAAATACATTAATGTATACAGTTATGATTTAATAAAAAAAATAAATAGCACAAACTTAAAAAAAATTCAAAAAAAGAAAAAAAATCATGATAACAGTAAGGCTGCTCCTCCTCCCTTCACTTTAGAATCTATCTTGTATGTGTCAAATTCTCCTAGAAGGGCTTATAGCAGTTCCCTCCCTGGGGGTATAAGTGCTTGTAATAGGGGGGGAACTCTTGAAAACTGAAGCATATAAAAGTCATAAGTCTTTGATAATGGGATCCCAGACCTGGGGTGGGAGTAGGTATTTGGGGGCAGGAGATTACATCTACACTCTTTAAATTCCATCACTACTTGTCATATTCATTACCCTTCCATCCCTATGAATTTTCTGAAGTTTACTTCATATCAGGGGAGGGGAAGGGAGTAAATTTTAGAAACAGAATTTATACCAAAAGATAAACGCATTTTGTTGTAACTGGAAGATTAAAAAAAAAGGAATACCAATCCTTCCTGGGTTCAGGATTTGGGGTCTTCTTTATTCCCTCAGATTATGCCCACGTAGACACTCAAGTAGGTATCTCAACTACAGATGATTCTGTGCTTTCTTGCTACTCCTCTCTTTCGGGGCAACCTGTCTGGTCTCCTTCCTTCCCTACCTTTATGGGAAGGAGACGTCATCTGCTATCACTGGGGGGCTCACCTTCTGTCTTCTACTTCTGGCCAATTTCATCTCCTTGAGGCCAGCTCCTCTTCTTACCATCCTAACATTTTTCATTACCTAAGGAGAAATTAGCATTCACCTGGGCAAGTCATCGTTCTCTGCCAATGAAGGAGAGATCCAATGGCTTGTTCAAGATGGTCTCACAAAGTAAAGGCAGAGAGTCCAAGAGTCAGCAAGACCCATAGAGAGTATCTTTGTCACTGTTTTGTGCAGACTCCATCTCTGTGTGGAGCCCTGGAGTCCTACCCTTTGAGAAACACTGCCTGAAACCAACTCCTCACTTGGTAGGTACGAACATTGAGACTCATGGCAGGACACAGCCTTGCCTCAAGTCAGAGCAGACTAGAACTCATCATGCCCAATTTTCAGTCCAGTGTGCCTTGTTGTGACCCCTTTATTCTATAGGCAGTCAGGAAGGGAGAAAAGAAGGGTGGAAGCTAGGGTACATGGTTTTGGTGCACAGCCTGGTAAAAATAGAGCTATAAAAGAAGCAAATGCAACAAAGGAGAAGAGGAGGATGTGTCCCATACAGAGTTGGCCTCTTTCAACCACAGTTTGATTCTTACTGAAAGTAAAACTGGGCACCCTGTATTTCTGAGTTCAGTGATATTGGGAAGCCACTGCATCCCTATCTTATTTAACCCCAGGGCTGTGACACTGCAAATGGCCCACAGCCTCAGTGCCTTGTCCTGGCCACTTCAAACTGCATTTTGGAAGAGAGGACAGAGGCTTTTGGAGGTCCACATTAAAATGGGGACAGAATGGGTGAGGTGAGAGATCCTTGATCATAAACCAGATGGAGGGATGGTAGCCAAATGCTAGGCTTCCTTTACATCGCTAGTCTAAGGCTCTGGGATCCCTTCCAGGGCAAAGCATTAGGCATACTTCCCCCTACTAGCCTCAACAGTGACAGGATACAATTTCAGGCAGCTGGGCATTTGGAATGCAACCTCTCTAATCGCAACTGGGAATACTCTCCAGGGACCCAGTAAGGCCCCAATTATGTATACCTGAAGGTAGCAGCCTAACCAGAACCTCAGCACAGTTCCACCTGAGATGCTCAGGTCAGTGACCAAGAAGGGAACTCCCTTTTCTGAGTCCTGGCTCAGTTACATCTCTCTCTCTCTCTGAAATGTCTGTCTCCATTTTTTTGTCCTATCAGGAAGCAAGAGTTCTCACTGGACCAGGCTCTGCCAGAGGCCAAGCCAGCTTGGTACCTAGCTTCTCCCCACTGTCCCCCATCTCCCAGTCATTATGCTTCTAGTTTCTCCAGAGCCATTTCTTTCTTTATGGGTCTTCTGTTTCTTGCACAGGTATTTTAGTCATTAGCATCTATAAATGGCTTCTTAGGCCAGTTTAAACCAACATCAACAGCAGGGCTCTGAGAGTTGTCACACAGTGGCACAGAAGAGGGGGATTTGGAGGAAATTCTCGTCCACTTAAAACAAAAAGCTAAATGTCAATGTCAATGTCTCTATTTTTGTGCCAATACTATGCTGTTTTGATCACTATGGCCTTGTAGTATAGCTAAAAGTCTGGTAGGGTGATACCCCTGGGCTTTGTTTTATTACTAAGAATTGTCTTGGCTATATGGGGTTTCTTCTGGTTCCATACAAAATGAAGAATTATTTTTTCCAATTCTTGAAAATATGATGGTATTTTAAAGGGGATGGCATTGAATCTGTAGATTGCTCTGGGTAGTATAGACATTTTCACAATGTTGATTCTTCCCAGCCATGAGCATAGTATGTTCTTCCATTTGTTAATATCTTCTGCTATTTCTTTCCTTAGGGTTTCTTAATTTCTTTGTGGAGGTCCTTCACCTCTTTTGTATATTCCTAGGTATTTCATTTCTTGAAGCTACTATAAAGGGAATTGTGCCCTTGATTACTGTATCTACCCATAAGAAAAAAAAATCCTTTTATCATAACGGCATTTATGTTAGACTGTTTATCACAGCTCAATTTACAATTGCCAAAATGTGGAAATAACCTCCATGTCCACCAACCCAGGAATGGCTTAACAAGCTGTGGTATAGGTATACCATGGAATACTATTCAACCAATAAAAAAGATGGAGACGAGAGGAGGGGCTAGATGGCTGACTGGAGCCAGCTTTCAACAGAAGCTCCCATCCAGAGGGAAGGATAATGACCAGAAAGTACCCAATAAACCTGAAGACTGAGAGCTGAGCTGAGAGAGAAGAGTAATAAATGCACATCACCTCAGCTCAGGCAAGCTGCGACCCCAAGAAAGCAAATTTCAGCTGAGACTTCAACCCAGAGTTGCTGATCCACTAGGATAGGACAAAGACCAGCTGAGTACAAGACAGAGCCACCTAACCCCACCACACCAAGCAGGTCCCCAGAGCCTCAGATTTTAATACTGTACAGGTCCTTTGCAAAGCTGTAGGGGAAAAAGCTACAGTCACCAGCCCCAGATCCTTGGCAAAGGGCAGGTTAACCACAACTCCAGGAGCCCCAAATCCAATTTCACCTTACCTGCCAATCTAGCTAAATGGTGAAAAATAATCATGGGGCAGAATCAGTGGAAAAACTCTGGCAACATGAATAATCAGAGTAGATCAACTCCCCCAAGAAATGACAAAACAGACACACCAGATGATCCTATTCATAAACAAATGGCTGAGATGTCAGAAATCAAGTTCAGAATTTGGATGGCAAATAAGATCAACAGAATGGAGGTAAAGATGGAATTAGAATTTCAAGGACTAATTCAAAAGTTGTCTCAATAATTCAATGAATTCAAAGACAAAATCACCAAAGATTTCAACACATTGAGGCAAGAACTTGCAGCCCTCAAAGATCTGAGAAATACAGTAGAATCCTTCAGTAACAGAATGGAGCAGGCAGAAGAAAGGATCTCTGACATTGAAGACAAAGCTTTTGAACACTCCCAAATGCTCAAAGAGGAAGAGAAGTGGAGAGCAAAAAAGGACCATTCCCTGAGAGAATTGTGGGACCACTCCATAAGAGCAAACATTTGCCTTTTAGAAATCCCTGAAGGAGAAGAGGTTGCTTTGAAAGGCCCAGATACTCTACTCCAAGAGATAATCGAGAAGAACTTCCCAAACAAGGCAAGGGATTCTGAAATTCAGACAGAAGACCATTTCAGAACCCCAGCATGACTCAATCCAAATAAAACAACTCCTAGACACATCATAATTAATTTTGCCAAAGTTAATATGAAGGAGAAAATTTTGCAAGCAGCCAGACATAAGAAAACTGTAGCCTACAAGGGGAATAATATTAGAATGACTGCAGATCTCTCTGCTGAAACTTTCAGGCAAGAAGAGGCTGGTCATCAACCTTCAACCTCCTAAAGCAAAATAACTTTCAACCCAGGATCCTGTATCCAGCTAAACTGAATTTCATTTATGATGGAGAAATTAAATACTTAATGACATTCACATGTTGAAGAAATTTGCTATAACTAAACCAGCTCTCCAGGAAATTCTCAAACCTATCCTCCATAATGACCAGTGCAATCCTTCACCACAAAAGTAAACCCACCCAGAAACTTTTGATCAAATTCCAACTTCCATAGTGGCAAAAGGATTAAAAATGTCCACTGGACTTTAGAAAAACCTGTTAGAAATGC
>CAUYTI010065638.1:0-19064 GCA_963575145.1 Galago senegalensis
GGCGTTGTGGCGGGCACCTGTTGTCCCAGCTACTTGGGAGGCTGAGGCAGGAGACTCACTTGAGCCCAGGAGTTGGAGGTTGCTGTGAGCGTGATGCCATGGCACTCTACCCAGGGGGATAGCTTGAGGCTCCGTCTCAAATAAATAAATAAATAAATAAAAATAAATAAATAAAAATTAAAATTTAAAAAAAAAGTTTTCCAAATAATTCTGATTGGCAGTCCTAAGAAATGCTTAAGTGATCTATCTGTGAGCTCTCCTCCCAACTCAAATATCCCAAGGAAAGCAAGCCAGGGCACACACCTGTAGTGCAAGCTAATCAGGAGGCTGAGGCCATTGCTTGAGCCCAGGAACTGGACTCCAGCCAGGGCAACATGGTGAGACTGCGCCTCTCTTATTTAAAAAAAAAAAAAAAGGCTATAAATGGAATGGAGACGCAAAAGGAAAGATCTTAGCTTAGGGTCATCCAAATTCTTTCTAACAGTGGCTTACCTGATTAGAAACCTATGTAGTATGGTTTTCTTTATGGCTTTTGTTTAATTTTCTGCAATGGTGAGTCCTGAGTTCAACAATTACATTCAATTTAATGTCATTCGAATATGAGCTAAGTGATTTGTCCCTTTTTTCAGTCATCCTTCATGATGTCCTAGTTTTGTGATGAGATTCAGTGAAGTTAAACTTATTAAAAAAAATAAAATAGGCTCGGCCCCTGTGGCTCAAGAGGCCAAGGTGCCAGCCACATACATCTGAGCTGGTGGGTTCAAATCCAGCCTGGGCCCACCAAACAACTATGGCTGTAACCAAAAAACAGCCAGGCGTTGTGGTGGGCACCTATAGTCCCAGCTACTTAGGAGGCTGAGGCAAGAGACTTGCTTGAGCCTAGGAGTTGGAGGTTGCTGTGAGCTGTGATGCCATAGCACTCTACCCAGGGTGACGGCTTAAGGCTCTGTCTCAAAAAACAAAATAAAATAAAGTGAGGTCTATTTAAAAATTCTATAAATCCAACACAGGAGGCAATAAAACATTAGCAAAATTGGCAGACAAGCCGATGTGGGCCACAAATTTATGGGTCAAAGCAGGCGCTTCCCATCCTCACATGAATTGCAGCCTAGAAATCACTATGACCTCCTTCCACAAAACTTATCCCTGTTCAGACACGGTTGGTTTTCAACCAGCACGCTTTCCACAAACATCTTACATGGAAGCCAAATGTGTAAGAGAAACAAAAGAGAAATACTCTGATCCAGTGAGAATGGGGGACCTAGAATACATCTTTTTTTTTTTTGGCAATAGAGTCTCATTTTGTCACTCTCAATAGAGTGCCATAGTGTCAGAGCTCACAGCAACCTCAAACTCTTGGGCTCAAGTGATTCTCTTGCCCAAGTAGCTGGGACTATAGGTGCCCGCCACAACGCCCAGCAATTTTGGGGCTCAATTTTTGGGCTCAAGTGACGACGTCTCACTTTTGCTCAGGCTGGTCTCGAACCTGTGAGCTCAAGCAATCCACCCACCCTGGCCTCCCGGAGTGCTGGGATTACAAATATCAGACACCACACCAGGCCCTAGAATCCATCTTTTCAGTCTCTCCCTGACTCCTCCACTCCTGGCTCATAAAGAAACCTCCACAGAACACTATACAGTTTGAAAGCCACTGAAATAAAAGAATCTGGTCTACAATTAACATGTAAGGGGAAGTGAGCACCATAAATGGTAGTGTCGAATTATAATTTCAGTCCATAGTACGAAAACTCATTAACTCAGGGTAGGAACAGACTTACTCATGAAATGTAAAAATTCTGTGAATCATTTAAGAAAAGTGATTAAGGCTTGGATCCCATAGCTCAGCAGTTAAGGCGCCAGCCGCATTCACAGAGGCTGGTTCAAACCTGGCCCAAGCCTGCTAAACAAACAACAACAACAAAAATAGCTAGGTGCTGTGGCAGGCACCTGTAGCTGGGGGTACAAGGGAGGCCAAGGCAAGAGAATCACTTGAGCCCAAGAGTTTGAGGTTGCTGTGAGCTGGGACACCACAGCACTCTACTGAGGGCAACATCTGTCTCAAAAAAAAAGAAACCTGATTAAGAGTTTATAAACTTTTTTTTAAAACTTTATTCAAATTAATATGAGGTTACAGTCTTTAGGTTACATTATTCTCACTTCACCAGGGTAAAGTTCCATTTGCAGCAGAGCCCCTCTCCCAGGGGACGCTCTATATACCCTCACAATGTGCACATTAAGTGAGAAGAGTTTATGAACTTCTTATCATAAACATCAACATATACAAGATTTAGGATGAGAATAATATGCTAAAACTAGATGTCATTATTGCTATCAATATAAATATATAAGATGAGAGCGCTTACATCTAAATTCTACAGATAAACCCAGAACTAGACTCCTATGTCTTTTGAACCAGCAATAAAATATGAAGAATAGAAACTGGTCTATTTAAGTTCCTTTTTCAATCTTCCCATGCTAAATAAACACACACACAAATTTACTCAACAGGAAATGATTTTGCAACAACAAAATTTCAAATACAATCTTTTTTTTTTTTACAGACTAATCCTCCTCTCACCAGGAACTCTTGGCTTTTGGCCTACAATCTTTGCATAACCAAAATATACTTGGATAGGTTTTCAAGGTGGCCTAAGCTATCTTGGAAAAAAAGCTAAAAATATACTTCACTATGACAGAACTGCAAATGCCTTTTCAGATGAGCAAGAATGAATCCACCAAGGCTTATAATAGAGGTGAAGCCCGTACACTTCACCAAAGCAGAAAAAAGATCCTATTATAGGATCGCAATTGTATTTTTTAACTGGTCAACTAATAAAACCTTTTGTTACAAAAGTATGAGATAATGGAATTGCCATCAAAACACTGCAGACACTAAAATATTACTTACTAAACCAAGGCAAATTAGGTCACACTATTCCCACAAAGCTGCCCAGCACTCGTCCAACTCCAAAGTATGCTGAGCAAAGAGAGGCTAAAAAAGACCAACCCTCCTGGTCATCCCAACCACCTAAAGTCCTCCAACCCAGGAACAATTTAAAGAAAGCTGAGCTCTTGGGCGGCAGCTGTGGCTCAGTGGGTAGGGCACCAGCCCCATATACTCAGGGTAGCAGGTTCAAATCCAGCTACGACCAAACTGCAACAAAAAGTAGCTGGGTATTATGGCAGGTGCCTGTAGTTCCAGCTACTTGGGAGGCTGAGGCAAGAGAATTGCCTAAGCCCAGGAGCTGGAGGTTGCTGTGAGTTGTGACACCACAGCACTCTACCGAGGGCAATAAAGTGAGACTCTGTCTCTAAAAAACAACAACAAAAAAAAAAAGAAAGGTGAGCTCTTAAACCTATCTCACAGTACAGCCTCCAGGAGAAAAGAGACCAGAAATCATCTAAGTGAACTCTTTAATCTGTACAAAATCAGAATGGTGCTTGACTGAGATAAATTTTCTCCTATAAAATAAAGCGTTCCTCCCTAAAAACAAAAGAAAAAAATGTTACTGCTTCTTGGCCTTTTGCCTAAGATCAAGTATAGTTTAAAGGGGAAAAAAGCTACTCTGGAGGGTCTGGGAAATGCCATTAACAAGGCATTTTATTTTCAGCTTCTTTGGACATTATGATATCCAATCACATGGGGGTATACAGGGCCAGTGCCCTACCCACTGAGCCATAGCTGCCACCCATCTCTTAGAAGAAAAGTGAATAGGAGCTAAACAAATAAAAAGACTTTTTTTTTTTTTTTAGACAGAGCCTCAAGCTTAAGTGATTCTCTTGCCTCAGCCTCCTGAGTAGCTGGGACTACAGGTGCCCACCACAACACTTGGCTATTTTTAGGTTGTAGTTGTCATTGTTTGGCAGGCCCAGATTTGAACCTGCCAGGTCTGGTGTATGTGGCTAGCACCTTAGCCACTTGAGCTACAGGCGCTACCCAAACAAAAAGACTTTTTAAGTTAAACTACCCTACCCCAAATAAAGTATGATAATGAAGGAAAAAAAATAATGACATAATTAGCTGATAAATCTCTGAGAACAAACATTCAATAAAATCTTGAATGAAAGAATAATGCTGCCTTATCCCAATACTAAGTGAGAAAGAAACAGTTTCTCAAAACAGAAGTACTGGGTAACAACTCAACTGAGAACTGCAGTATAGATGTACTACATTGAACTAATCCTCTCAGCTGAAGAACATGCACTCAAACTGGAAGAACAAATTTATTTCAAACCCAAAACTGATGACTATTTACCTATTCCCTCCTTGATGAACACAAAAAGAACAAAGAAACTGAGATCAGAAGTTTAACTTTAGGTGGCAACTGTGGCTCAAGGAGTAGGGCGCCAGCCCCATATACCGGAGGTGGTGGGTTCAAACCCAGCCCCGGCCAAAAACTGCAAAAAAAAAAAAACCAAAACAAACAGAAGTTTCACTTTAATGGGTTGGCCTTAATTAGATAGATATGGTAAAAAAAAAAAAATTACCACCATTTATTGAGTACTTGTTAGCAGTAGGCAGTGTACTAAGAGGTGCATGCTGGAGCTCACCTAAAGTATGTTTCCAGCATTATCTCTAAGGCTACAGAGTGGCTAAGTAACCTCTCTAAGCTCTTCTTCTTTTTTTTTTTGAGTCTCACTTTGTCACCCTCCACAGAGTAATGTGGCATCAGAGCTCACAGCAACCTCAAACTCTTGGGCTCAAGTGGTTCTCTTGCCTCAGACTCCCAAGTAGCTGGGACTACATGCACCCCCCATAACAGCCGGCTATTTTTAAAGACAAGAACTCATGAGTCTGGTCTCGAACTTCTGAGCTCAGGCAATCCACCTACCCCAGCCTTCCAAAGTGCACACCCAGCCCAGAAACAGACATCTTTTTTTTTTTTGAGACAGAGCCTCAATCTGTCCCCCTGGGTAGAGTGCTGTGGCATCATAGCTCACAGCAACCTCCAACTCCTGGGCTCAAGCAAGTCTCCTGCTTCAGCCTCCTAAGTAACTGGGACCACAGGTGCCCCCCACAACGCCTGGCTATTTTTTTTTTTTTGTTGCAGCCATCATTGTTGTTTTTTGGTGGGCCTGGGCTGGATTCGAACCCACCACCTTAGGTGTATGTGGCTGGCACCTTAGCCACTTGAGCCACAGGCACCACGCCAGAAACAAACATCTTAAAGATTACATTATGTTTCCTGCCCCACTTTGACCCACTAACAGAGAAATTACAGGTTATTAAGCAAAATAAAACAAGACCAATGAACAGACTTTTTCTAAGGTGTACACCAAAAGAAAGCAGGAAAAGAGTACTTGACTTTTTTTTTTGGAGAGACAAAGTCACACTTTGTTGCCCTCAGTAGAGTGCTGTAACATCACAGCTCACAGCAACCTCCAGCTTTCAGGCTTAGGTGATTTTCTTGCCTCAGTCCCCCGAGTAGCTAGGACTACAGGCACACACCACAATGCCCGACTATTTTTTGTTGCAATTTGGCCGGGGCCAGGTTCGAACCTGCCACCCTCAGTATATGGGGCTGCGCCCTACTCACTGAGCCACAGGCGCCACCCAGAGCACGTGACTTTAAATAAGGTTCACTGAGTTCTATGGGGGAAAGGGGCAAAAAACCAAGCAGACACCTGCGATGTTCTGCTTCCCACAGTGCTTAGCTCTCAAAAACACCCACTCCAACAGCAAGTCTCAGTAACTCTTCCTTCCACATACACCCAAAGACTCCCAGGCCTCTCCATCTGACTATCCTAATCTCTTCCTGAAGAAACTCCTAACTGGACTTCCCTCTTCAATACTTTCTCCACTCAAAAAGCCAAGCATTCTTTTAAACCATAAAACAGAACATGCCACTCTTCTGCTTAAGGTTCCCCAAGGACTTTCCATGCACTACAAATAAAATCCAAACTACTTACACTGACTGAAGGCCTACTTGGTTTGGCCTGCTTAATCTCCGGAATGTTCACCACCCCAGCAACTGGAGCTTCCTTTCACTTTCTCCACCTTCTGCCAAGCCTCCCTAGCCTCAGGCCTTTGTCCCTCTTTACTCTTGGCCTAGAATGCTCTTCCTGGCTCATTCCCTGTGGCTGTCTCCTCTTGTAACTTAAGGTCTCAGATGACATTTGAACCAGAGTTCAATCTCATCCGCTCAGAAGAGCCTTTCTGACCACCCTGAATGGAACATAAACAAGTTCCCACCAGTTACTCTCAATTGTATTTCCTGTTTTGCTCATTTGTAGGTTTTATAATACAAAATAGATTACCATACTTTATTTTATTTGATTATATTGTCTTCCCCCACTAGAATGTAAACTTCCTATTTGATTCCCTACAATATCTATTGAACAAGAAATAAACAAGAAGGCTCGGCACCTGTAGCTCAAGAGGCTAGGGTGCCAGCCACATACACCGGACCTGGTAAGTTCGAATCCAGCACAGGCCTGCAAAACAACTATGACAACTACAACCAAAAAATAGCAGGAGTTGTGGCGGGCGCCTGTAGTAGCTACTTAGGAGGCTGAGGCAAGAGAATCGCTTAAGCCCAAGAGTAAAAGGTTGCTGTGAGCTGTGATGTCACGGCACCCTGCTGAGGGTGGTATAGGAGACTCTGTCCTTAAAAAAAAAAAAAGAAAGAAAGAAAGAAACAAGAAATAGGGCTGAGCCTTTGGGTCAAGGAGTAGGGCACCAGCCACATATGCCGAGGGTGGTGTGGTTCAAGCCCAGCTCCGGCCAAAAAAAAAAAAAGAAAGAAACAAGAAATGTACCGGACTTACTTGAAGCAAAGTTTCAATCTACTAAGGGACAGAAATATATACTTGAACATGGCACAGGAAATACATGAAGATGTCAATTTTCCCAAAATCAATCTATAATTTCAGTATTTCCAGTCAATATTCAGTATTCACTAAAAATCTCAACAAGATTTCTTTTTGAATTTTGCAGAATGAATACATAGACCAGAATCATTTAAATCTGGAGGAAAAAAACAAAGTAATTAACAGGTGATTAACCCTACCTGTATTAAGATTATAAAATGATAACAACAAAGGCCTGGTAATACACAAAAAGAGATCAAAAGAAAATAACAAAGCAGATCAGAAACAACAATCCCAAATACATTTGGTAAATGATAAAAGTTGCAATTCTAAACAATGAGTCAAAAGACAAAAAATTGGGCAGCACCTGTGGCTCACTGGGTAGAGCACCAGCCCCACATACTGAGGGTGGTGGGTTCAAACCCGGCCCGGCCAAACTGCAATAAAATAGGTAGGCATTGCGGCGGACGCCTACAATCCCAGCTATTCAGGAGGCTGAGGCAAGAGAATTGCCAAAGCCCAGGAGTTGGAAGTTGCTGTGAGCTGTAATACCACAGTACTCTACTGAGAGCAATAAAGTAAGACTGTCTCTAAAGAAAAAAAAGACAGAAAATTTAGGGGAAAATTCATGCACAATTATATCCCCCAAAATCTCTCTCCACTTCCTATACCAGAAATAAATTCCAGATGGATCAAAGAATCAGAAGTTTAAAAAAGAAAAAGAGGGCAGCACCTATGGCTCAGTGAGTAGGCACCAGCCCCATATACTGAGGGTGGTGGGTTCCAACCTGGCCCCAGCCAAACTGCAACAAAAAATAGCCAGGTGTTGTGGCCGGCACCTGTAGTCCCTGATACTCAGGAGGCTGAGGCAAGAGAATCGCCTAAGCCCAAGAGCTGGAGATTGCTGTGAGCTGTGACTCTCCACAGCACTCTACCAAGGCCAACAAAGTGAAACTCTGTCTCTAAAAAAGAGAAAGAAAAAGAAAAAAAGAAGAAAAGAAACCATAAAGGTATTAAAAGCATTAAAATCTAAGGACTTGTTTTAAAAATACATAAAAGTATAAAGTCAAAAGTCTTCCTCTCACTCAGTTCTCCCTCCTTTGACAACTGTTACCAGGTACCTTTTCAGATATATCCTATTATACATATAAGCAAATAGGTGTCCATTACTTTTCCTCTTTAAAACAAAGACATGGTGGTGCCTGTGCCTCAGTAGGTAGGGTGCCAGCCCCATATATGAAGGGTGGCAGGTTCGAACTCGGCCCTGGCCAGCTAAAACAGCAATGACAACTGCAACAAAAAGAGCAGGGCATTGTGGCAGGTGCCTGTAGACCCAACTACTCAGGAGGCTGAAGCAAGAAAATCACTTAAGCCCACGAGTTGGAGGTTACTGTGAGGTGTGATGCCACATCACTCTACTGAGAGCAACAGAGTGAGACTCTGTCTCAAAACTAAATAAATAGGCTCAGGCCTGTGGCTCAAGTGGCTAAGGCACCAGCCACATACACCTAAGATGGCGGGTTCAAATCCAGCCCAGGCATGCCAAACAACAATGATGGCTGTAACCAAAAAATAGCCAGGCGTTGTGGCGGGCCCCTGTGGTCCCAGCTACTTGGGAGGCTGAGGCAGGAGACTTGCTTGAGCCCACGAGTTGGAGGTTGCTGTGTGCTGTGATGCCACAGCATTCTACCCAGGGGGACAGCTTGAGGCTCTGTCTCAAAAAATAAATAAAGACAAACAGTATCATACTATACATGATCTTCCTTCCTTTGTTCTAGTTTAATAAATGGATGGATTTTTTTTTTGTAGATTTTTTTTTTCACAGCTCAAACCCACCACCCTCAGTACACATGGCCGGTGCCCTACTCACGGAGCCACAGGCACTACCCAATGGGTGGATATTTTAAATTTTAGAATAAGGAAGGTTTTTATAAGTAGAGCATGAAACCCAGTAACCATATATACACTAAAAATGATCACAGCTAATATTTAGCAAATATTTATTATATGCCAGTCACTATGGTTAATGTTATTTACATTATCTCTATTTTACAAAAGAGATATTTAAGACACAGAGAGTTAAATAATGTGCCCAAGGTCACACTACCAAAAAAAAAGCTTAGGGCTGGGCACTGTGGCTCACACCTCTAATCCCAGCACTCTGGGAGACCAAAGCAGGTGGACTGCCTGAGCTCACAGGTTCAAGACCAGCCTGAGGCTTGGTGCCCATCGTAGCTCAGGAGTAGGGTATTGGCCACATACACAGAAGGTGGCAGGTTCAATCCTGGCCCAGGCCTGCTAAACAACAATGACAACTGCATCCAAAAAATAGCCAGGCATTGTGGCAGGCACCTGTAGTCCCAGCGACTCAGAAGGCTGAGGCAAGAGAATAGCCTAAGCCCAAGAACTGGAAGTTGCTGTGAGCTGTGACGCCACAGCACTCTACCAAGGGTGACATAGTGAGACTCTGTCACAAAAAAAGAAAAAAAAGGCGGCACCTGTGGCTCAGGGGAGTGGGGCACTAGCCCCATATACTGGAAGTGGTGGGTTCAAACCCAGCCCCAGCCAAAAACTGCAAAAAAAAGACCAACCTGAGCCAGAGTGAGACCCCATCTCCAAAAAGTAGCTGGGCATTGTGGCAGGCACCTGTAGTCTCAGCTACCAAAAATATAATAATAATAATAGCTTATGGCTCAGTGCCTATAGCTCAACCGGCTAGGGCGCCAGCCATGTACACCTAAGGTGGCGGGTTCGAATCCCCAGCCCGGACCCGCCAAAAAACAATGACGGCTGCAACCAAAAAATGGCCGGGCGTTGTGGCGGGCGCCTGTGGTCCCAGCTACTTGGGAGGCGGAGGCAAGAGACTCACTTGAGCCCAGGAGTTGGAGGTTGCTGTAAGCTGTAATGCCACGGCACTCTACCCAGGGTGACTGCTTGAGGCTCTGTCTCAAAAATAATAATAATAATAATAATAATAATAATAATAATAGCTTAAAGGCAATATGTACATATATGAAACAAGTAAATATTCTAATATGTAAAGACCTCTTCCAAGCAGTCTAAGAACAAAATAACCCCATCAAAAAATAATCTAAGAACAAAAGTAGGCAAACTATAAAAGAAGTACACTTTTCCCCATATTAAAAAAATGTATCAGACACCTCAACAGTGTCTGATAAAATGTCCATTAAAATAATATAGTTTGGGGTGTTAAAATGTCAAAACATTTTCATGTATAATATCCAGTTCTGGGCTCGGCACCTGTGACTCAAGTGGCTAAGGCTACAGCCACATACACCTAAGGTGGAGGGTTCAAATCCAGCCCAGGCCTGCCAAACAACAATGATGGCTGCAACCAAAAAATAGCCGGGCATTGTGGTGGGCACCTGTGATCCCAGCTACTTGGTAGGCTGAGGCAGGAGACTTGCTTGAGCCTAGGAGTTGGAGGTTGCGGTGAGCTGTGATGCCATGGCACTCTACCCAGGGGTACAGCTTGAGGCTCTGTCTCAAAAAAATATACATATATCCAGTTCTGGCCAGTGTATGGGAACCTATACACTGTTGATGGCTTTATAAATTGATACAACCACATTTTGGAAGGAAAATGTATCTACATCCAACCAAACATACATTTTTCGTATCTTTTGATGCAGGACTCCACTTCTAGGACTCTACCCTACAAAGGTGTTTGCACAAGTACACAAAATAAAAACATATACACATGTAGATGTGTAAATATAGATATGTATACACAAATAATCCTTTACAGATGTTTTTCTGGTAAAATTAAAACCTAGTAGCTACAAACTTATTAACAAATTACAGTAATTTTATTTAGTAGAAATGGAATACTATGTAGCTGCTAATGATAGAGGTAGCTCTGAAATATACATATAAACTTGAAATAGTAAATCCCATAATATAGAAAATTATACACTGTTTAAAAATAATAACCTAGACAAATACACTACATTTGGCAGATTGTATCTAGGAAGTGGTACTTTCAGTTTATTTACAAAATTTATAATTTTATAAAAATGTAAAATTTTGTAATTAGTAGCTGGAACTACAGGCACCCGCCAAAATGCCTGGCTATTTTTAGAAATGAGTTGTTGCTCTGGCTCAAACTACTGAGCTCAAGCAATTCACCCACCTCAGCCTCCCAAAGTGCTAGGATTACAGGCATGAGCCACCATGCCCAGCCTAGAAAACAAGATTTTAATAATGCATATCCTACCTTCATACATTAAAATGATTTTGTGTAAATATAAAGTAACTTGGCTGGGCGCCTGTGGCTCAAGTGGCTAAAGCGCCAGCCACATACACCTAAGGTGGCGGGTTCAAATCCAGTCCGGGTCCGCCAAACAATAATGATGGCTGCAACCAAAAAAATAGCCGGGCGTTGTGGCAAGTGCCTGTGGTCCCAGCTACTTGGGAGGCTGAGGCAGGAGACCCACTTGAGCCCAGGAGATGGAGGTTGCTGTGAGCAGTGATGCCATGGCACTCTACCCAGGGGGACAGCTTGAGGCTCTGTCTCAAAAAAAAAAAAAATACACACACACACACACATATATATATATATATATAAAGTAACTTCTCCTCCCAGAACCACAGCACAGAGGATATACTCCTACATCAGCTGTTTTCATTTTAAATAGTTTAGGTACTAACACCCTGATAACAAAAGTTTTTAATTCCAAATGCATATTAATAAAAATCATTGTAATTCAAAAATGAATTTAAAGAACTTAAATCAAAAGTAATGGAAAACTAAAAGTCTCTAAAGACAATCTGAACTGAGTATGAAAGCAATGACATCAAGCAGAGTTGTCAGTCACGAATGCACAGGGGGAAGGTAATCTAGAACCACAAAGGTGACTCTCAGAACAACTCTGAGTCAAATTTTCCTAGAAAAAATGTAACCTCAATATATTCAAGTTTAATAGAAGGTTATCCACATATAACAAAGAATTAAAACGGCCAAACAATCCAAGCTGTATTCCTCAAGTATAGCATAAGAGGAAAAATAAATTATTTGTAATCTTCACTTTTCTCTTATTTTACTCTTGACTAATCCACTCACAGATTTAATTTTTGACATAAAATTAGTTAAAGGGATTCCCAAATTCTATTATAACCCTATCAACCAACATTCCATATTACTAATTCACAAGGACTAAAACTAATCCAAAATTCCTAGCATATATAAATTAACATCCTCATATTCGATCATTACCTGAACTATAAATGTTATCTAGAATGAATCAATCCCATTATTATTTTCTCTCCCTCCCCAAAATCCCAGTAAACAGATACATTTTTTAAAAGAAATGCCTTGGCTCAGCGCCATAGGGCTCGGCGCCCATAGCACAGTGGTTATGGAGCCAGCCACATAACACCCAGGCTGGTGGGTTCGAACCCAACCCAGGTCAGCTAAACAACAATGACAACTGCAACAAAAAATAGCTAGGTGTTGTGGCAAGCACCTGTAGTCCCAAATACTTGGGAAGCAGACCCAGGAAAATCGCTTGAGTCCAGGAGTTGGAGGTTGCTGTGAGCTGTGATGCCATGGCACTCTACCCAGGACAACAGCTTGAGGCTGTGTCTCAAAAAAAAAAAAAAAATTATAAGTAACTATGACGTTATAATAAAGGCACAGGTCAAACATCAAGAATTTCCAAAACAGGGTGGTGCTGTGGCTCAGTGGGTGGGGCGCCGGCTCCATACACCGGGGATAGCCAGGCGTTGTGGCGAGCGACTGTGGTCCCAGCTACTTGGGAGGCTGAGACAAGAGAATCGCTTAAGCCCAGGACCTAGAGGTTGATGTGAGCTGTGACTCCACAGCACACACTGCTGAGGGTGAAAAAGTAAGACTCTGTCTCTAAAAAAAAAAGAATTTCCAAAAAAAAAAAAGTACACTTTGGAGAAGGAATAAGAAGGAAACTTCCTAGAAGTAATACGTGATCAAATTCTTCAAAAACAGGTAGTAATTAGATGTAGAGTTTGGAACAGGAAGGCAGGAAAAGAGCATTTAGAAAAGAGTACAGTGTAAGAAAAACAAATCTTCTTAACGCCAACACAAAATAGGCATATTATTTAACAGACCAAGTATAATAAAGAAATATCCTATGCTTTAGTATTTATGTGATTTATCAGTTTAAAAAGAGTATGCTTTTTCCTTTAAAATAAATTTTATGGGCTTGGTGTCCATAGCACAATGGTTACAGCACCAGCCACATACACTGAGGCTGGCAGGTTCAAACCCGGCCTGGGCCAGCTAAATAACCATGACAACTGCAACAAAAAATAGCCCAGCAGTGCAGTGGGTGCCTGTAGTCCCAGCCACTTGGAGGCTGAGGCAAGAGAATCTGTTGAGCCCAAGAGTTTGAAGTTACTATGGACTGGGATGCACTCTACAGAGGGCAACATAGTGAGACTCTGTCTCAAAATTAATTGATTGATTGATTGATTAATTTCATGGCATGACTACCTAGAGAAAACTAATATTACAACTAAGCTTTTCAGGCAGAATTCATAGCTCAGTGGGTAAGGCGTCCGCCACATGCACCTGGGCTGGAGGGTTAGAACCCAGCCTAGGCCTGCTAAAAAAATAAGCTGGGCATTGTGGTGGGCGCCTATAGTCCCAACTACTCAGGAGGCTGAGGCAAGAGAATTGCTTGAGCCCAAGAGTTTGAGGTTGCTATGAGCTGTGTAATGCTACAGCACTCTACCAAGGGCAACAAAGTGAGACTGTGTCTCAATAAAAACAAAAATGAGCCTGGGCGGCGCCTGTGGCTCAGTGGGTAGGGCACCAGCCGCATATACCAACGGTAGTGGGTTCGAACCCATCCCGGGGCCAGTTAAACAGCTGCAACAAAAAAATAGTTGGGTATTGTGGCAGGAAACTGTAGTCCCAGCTACCTGGGAGACTGAGGCAAGAGAATCTCTTAAGCTCAATAGTTTAAGGTTGCTGTGAGCTGTAACACCACAGACAGCACTATACTGAGGGCAACATAGTGAGACTCTATCTCAAAAAAAAGGAAAAAAAAAAGTATCTTAAATTCAATACCTAAGCTGAATATCCAAGCGATCTCTCATTTCCTATTATCTTCATTTTTTTAAGTGTCAGTTATCATACTGATGATTCTGTATATTGATATAGCGTAATGGAATGAACACTATACTGCATGTCAGAAAACTTCAATTCTGCAATTGCTGCCCAATTGCAAAAGGTGTAGGGGCATTTCACTTTTATGACCTTCAATTCAAAAGTAATAAAAAGTAGGACTAGATAACGTAAATGATTCTGCATTCTATAAGTTATTAGTATTTTATTTTAACCAACTCAGTTTATTTTTGAGATCACTTCTAAATAAAAGTAACAGCAGCATACATGGAGGAAGAAAACTGTCTGAAGGACTCTGCAGAAACATTCTCAGACTTTCAAATGCAAAGTGGAAAAAATAAAAGTAAGTTATATCTAGCTCAGCGCCCATGGCACAATAGTTATGGCACTGGCCACATACAATGAGGCTGGCAGGTTCAAATCAGGCCTAGGCCAGCTAAAACCAACAATGACAACTGCAACAACAACAAAAAAAAAATAGCCAGGCTTTGTGGCTGGCGCCTGTAGTCCCAACTACTCAGGAGGCAGAGGCAAGAGAATCGCTTAAACCCAAGAGTTTGAGGTTGCTGTGAGCTGTGACGCAACAGCACTCTACCAAGGGTGACAGCCTGAGACTGTCTTTAAGAAAAAAAAAGTAAGTTATATCCAAGTAATATTTTGACTACATAAGCTTAGCGTATAGAAAAAAAATGGTAGAACAGTATAAATGTTCAAGGAAAAATATTACCATAAAAAATACCAAAATAAAAAACAGATGCTCCACATACAGTTATTGCTACATTACAGAAGCTTTTCCTATTTTTTCAATACTCCTAAAAAATCCTGTCAGAAAAAGAAACGTTTCCTTAACTTTTCTGCATCATCAAACATAAAAAGGCCAAAATATGAGACAATCTACAGAGTGAGTTATCTGTGCATTAATTTATCTGCCAGACTATGCTTTATTCCTGTCTGCCATTTAGTAATGTGCACTGAACAAAAAAGGGCACTTCATACTGGTTGAACTAGTTCATGAAAAAAATATAGGAAATCTCTCTCCTACAAATGAGGCTGTACATAATAAATTCTAATCAACCTTTACTACTTGCTTTTGATCACATTCTAGTAAAATCCAGTATCTGTAATAAAATAAGAGATGGAAGTTAACTAAATATGCACGAGATCTATCATCCTTAGACATCAATAAGAATTTAAATTTACAACTAAAATCACAGAATAGGGGCGGGACCTGTGGCTCAGTGGGTACAGTGCCATCCCTATATGCTAAGGTTGTGGGTTTGAACCTGGCCCCAGCCAAACTTCTACAAAAAAATAGCCAGGCCAAAAAAAAAGGCCAGCACCTGTAGTCCTAGCTACTTGGGAGGCTGAGGCAAGAGAAATCACTAAGCCAAGGAATTGGAGGTTGCTGTGAGCTATAATGCCACAGCAATCACAGGCAATAATGTGAGGCTCTTTCTCAAAAAAAAAAAAAAAAGAGAGAGAAAGAAAAGAAATATATATATATATGTGTGTGTGTGTGTGTGGTGTGTATATATATATTCCTCTAGAGCAACGGTTCTCAACCTGTGGGTCATGACCCCTTTGTAACAATGAAAATACATCCTGCATATCAGATATTTACATTATGATTCCTAACAGTAGCAAAATTAGTTATGAAGTAGGATAAATAAATAAGAAAATCACAGAATACAGTTAAAACCGACTGACAAAAACAAACACCAAAAAAAACCTCAGTATCAAACAGCCTAGCATTCACCTACATCAACAAATCCCAGATCTATCCAAAGGCCTTTTCTTTGTGTACCAGAGAGCAAAGTCAAAACAATCTCACCACTTCACAAAATTTCTTTAAATGTTTTAAACAATTTGAATAAACTTACCTAAACTTGGGACAAACTTTTGCTCAATTAAATTTAAAAAAATAAGTTAATTCTCAGCATTTCATGCTTTTTAAAAAGTTAAAAAAACAGGATAAACACTTAAGTTTTACTTTTTTTTAAATTCACCAAGACATCCGGTTAAAAATATATAATCCTCGGCTCAGCACCAGCCGTATACACCAAAGTTCAAACCTGGCCGCGGCCAGCTAAAAGAACAATGACAACTACAACAAAAAATAGTCGGGCATTGTGGCAGGCGCCTACAGTCCCAGCTGCTTGGGAGGCAAAGGCAAGAGAATCGCTTAAGTGCAAGAGTTAGAGGTTGCTGTGAGCTGTGATGCTACAGCACTCTACCAAGGGTGACATAGTGAAACTCAGTCTCAAAAAGGAAAAAAAAAGAAATATATATATATAATCGTCTACAGCAGCGGTTCTCAACCTGTGGGTCACGACCCTTTTGTAACAATGAAAATACATCTTGCATATCAGATATTTACATTATGATTTCTAACAGTAGCAAAATTAGTTATGAAGTAGCAATGAAAATAATTTTATGGTTGGGGGTCACTACAACATGAGGAACTGTATTAAAGGGTCTCAGCATTAGGAGGCATTAGGAAGGTTGAGAACCACTGCTCTAGATGCCCTGGAGAGAATCACAACTTTAGATGTGTCACAGCAGATAACAGGTATACTCTGATAAACTGTAACAGAAATATGTTTTTCTGATTAGAATCCTATTTTGTTCGTTCCACAAAAATTTGCACCATCAATATCCCACAAACATACACACACTCCCACCATATGCCTTAAACATAAAGATAAAATCAGAGAAGGGCCTATCTTGCTCTCAAGATGAGATAAAATACTAACAAAAATACAAGGTAGCAAGTGTTAGGCACTGTGAGAGATGGGCAGAAAAAGCATTACCAGGAGAGAAAAGAGACCTCACAGAAACATAAAATCCTTTCATCTGTTTAAAGCAACTTCAAAACTATTAATTCCATTTAGGTTCACAACAGCCAACCCTGTTGTTGTAGAGCAAACATTTCCCCTAATGATACAGATGAGGAAATCTAAAGTGTACAGAAAGGTTGATCAGTTCCAAATCACCACACAGTTAAGTTACCAAAATCAAGACTCCCTGTATTAAATTTTCTCTGGGGGAGTAATTCAACATATGGCAGGCCTTTTGTAAAAGGAAAGAGTATTTTGGTACTGCAAGCAATCACTTCCTAGTATATTCTTTCTGTATATGTAGATATATATGTAAGCTTTGATTTCCATTAACAGGTGTGCTTAGGGCAGCGCATGTGGCTTGGTGAGCAGGATGCCGGCCCCACATAACTGAGGGTGGTGGGTTTGAAACCTGCCAGGCCAAACTGCAACATAAAAAGAGCCAGGTGTTATGGGGGGTGCCTGTGGTCCCAGCTACTCAGGAGGTTGAAGCAAGAGACTCCCCTAAGCCCAAGAGCTGGAGGTTGCTGTGAGCTGTGACCCCACAGCACTCTACCGAGAGGACAAAGTGAGACTCTGTCTCTTAAAAAAAAAAAAAACAGGTGTACTTAAAGCAGGGAAAAGCAACTGGGCGCCACAAATATTAAAGTAAACTTCCACTATATATTATCAGAATGAGAAAACGAGATGCAAGATTCCTCTCTCTAGTAGGAGAGTGGTTCTTTCCTCTGTAATTTTTACTCATGTCTAAATAAGATTCTAAAATTGGTCTGTTCTGGAGCCAAGTACAAGTTGGTTCATTCAATAAAAATCTTTATGAAAGGGTACACAAAAACATATTCAAAGAGCTATTAATAATTAAATAATGTCATCAACTCCTTAGTTATCCATAAGACCTTGATGAGACCAAGCATCAGCAGCTACTGATCAAGACATGTTGAACCAATGAATGAATCTCTTAAATCCTAGGCCTGTTGTTCTTTGCATGTTGCCACGTTCTGCTTCCCGTCATTTCCTCACCAGGGTGCACACAAGGAATGCAAATTTCAATATAATTAGGATATAATTAGGGAAGCAAATCTGATGCAGGGTGAATATACTAATCCCAAAGATTAGAATTACCCATACCACTACTCTCCATGGTTAACTCTTCTGTGGCACAGGAACCCACGCATGCAACTATCACGGAAAGAAAAGTGACACTTTTTGAGCAAATGACTTTTTATAAACATTACTTATTCCCATTCACTCCTTTAATACATGACTATTCCTGATCCACTTTATTCAAGGAAGTCCATCTCCTCTCCATTAAGACCGATTTCTCAACCAGTTTCTCAAATCCCTCCTTACCCAAAAAGAAGTGCACTCACCGACTTCACACACCAACAAGGAGCGGCGGAAGGGACAGGGTGTGGATCTTGGCCATCTCCACCACTGCCCACCCTTCGCCATCACACGGGGTCTGGTCAGAAAGGTGAACTACTTCGCCCTCCACGCACTTGTCCATCGCTGTCACCCTCCCTAGCTGCTTCCACCCTCCCAGGTCGGGCACCGACTCCGCCTCACGGCGAGCCCAGGCCGGCCACCCGCGCGGCCGCAGCCCAGGACCCAAGGCCTCCCAGTGTCGGTCGCCGGCCCCGCAGGCTCCGCACGCCCCCTCCGCACAGTACACCTCGGGGCGGCCCCGGCCCGGCCGCAGCCCATTCTTCCTCCAAACTCCGTCAGCCTCCACTCGGGGGCCCGGGCTCCCCGCCGCGCCCGACAGGCCCCCGGGCGGCCCAGGGCAGAGAACGGGCGGCTGGGACCCGTCGCGCCTTCGCCGGGCCTACGGCGCCCTCTCGCCCGGCTGAGAAGCCGTCCCCGCGGCAGGAACCCAGAGAGCCCTGGGACGAGCAGGGCCCCGGAGGCCGGGGCTGCAGGCGGCGGGGCCTACTCACCAGGAGCTGGCGGAGCGCGGGAGCCGACGCGCCCCCGGGACTGAGGGGCAGGACGCGGTGCCGGCGCGCAGCCCCACACCGGGACCTCGGTCGGCGCGGCAAGCTGGGCACTCACTCCTGCCGCGGACGCCGTCGCTGCTGCTGCTTCGCCACCGTAGCCGCCATCTTGACTCAACCCCTCTCCCTCCCCCCAGCCCCGGCGGCCGCGGCTGAGGCGGCTCCGGCGCCGGCTCCTCCTCCTTCCGGAGGGCTGCGAGACCGACTCCCTCCGCTGGCCAAGCGCCGCTCCTACCTGGGCCGGGTTCCCGGGGGTCCCCTCGGCCGGGCGGCAGCAATCCCCTCTCATGCATGTGT
>CAUYTI010065644.1:0-29926 GCA_963575145.1 Galago senegalensis
CAACTCCTGGGCTCAAGCGAGTCTCTTGCCTCCGCCTCCCAAGTAGCTGGGACCACAGGCGCCCACCACAACGCCTGGCTATTTTTTTTTGGTTGCAGCCGTCATTGTTGTTTGGCGGGTCCGGGCTGGGGATTCGAACCCACCACCTTAGGTGTACGTGGTTGGTGCCTTAGCCGGTTGAGCTATAGGCGCCGAGCCAAGTTTTCTAATTTTAGTATAGACAGGGTCTTGGTCTTGCTCAGGTGGTCTTGAACTCCTGAGCTAAAGCAAACTTCTTGCCTCAGCCTCCTAGAGTGCTAGATTACAGGTGTGAGCCACTGTACTCAGCCATTGTGTGTAAGTGTGTGGTTTTTAAAAATGTATTTCATTTTTGTGTGAGTTCTTGTATTTTATATTGCGCAATGAAATGATTCTTAAAACTTTACCCTGGGCTCGTCCCACTACTCCCAGTTTCTGCTGTCATGCTGCCTTTGCCACACTCTTCCTAACATAAGCCAAAGCCTTAATAGACCTATTCTAAGGCAAAAAGTGTGCGGGTAGGTGTGTGTCTCTCTGCACATCTGATTCCAGTTGTACATATTCCCACCTCACTTCCTAGCACTTGCCTTCTCCAGCAGGTGGAAACCTTTATCCTTTTAAGTCCATTGTCTTCAGTGGCCACAATCTCCACAGCCTGAAGTTCATTAAGAAAATCTACCGTTGGGCAGCACCTGTGGCTCAAAGGAGTAGGGCGCTGGCCCCATATGCCGGAGGTGGTGGGTTCAAACCCAGCCCCGGCCAAAAAAAAAAAAAAGAAAATCTACCCAAGGCTGGGCGTGGTGACTGATGCCTATAATTCCAGCCCTATGGGAGGCGAGGTGAATGGATTATTTGAGCTCAGGAGTTCGAGACCACCCTGAGCAAGAGTGAAACTCTGTCTCTACTAAAAATAGAAAAATTAGCTGGGCTTTGTGTCGGGCACCCATAGTCCCAGCTACTCAGGAGGCTGAGGCAAGACAATCGCTTAAGTCCAAGAGTTTGAGGTTGCTATGAGCCATAATGACTCCATTGCAGTCTACCCAGGGTGACAGAGTGAGACTCTGTCTCAAATAAATAAATAAATAAATAAAACAAAAAACAGAGATGTGGACTTAGGAAAGACAAGTGTCACTGTTCCTTGACAGGGCTGCCATTCCCTAACTCCGCACATTCAGGGTCCCTCTTCATTTGGTGCCCCAAGGCCATACAATCACTTTTTACTGATAAAGTGGGAAAGGTAAACTGAGTCCCCTCTGCTCTCTCACTACAGCCGTCAACACAGAAGACTTCTCTGTGATCAAATGTGTGTCGTTGTTTTTCCTCAGAAACCAAGCAAGCAATCGGCTCTACAGTGGACAGACTTGCTTCCTTGGGTTCGATTGATTTGCTAGAGTGGCTCACAGAACTCAGGGAAACACTTAAGTTTACCAGCGTATACCACGAAAACCATTTTACAAAGGATTCAGATGAAGAGACGCACAGGGAGAGGTGTGGGGAAGGGGTGCGGAGTTTCCATGTCCCACCCAGTAGCCTCTGGGAACCTCCACGTGTTCTGTTAGCCTGAAAGCTCTTGGAACCCTACGTCTAGGACCTTTTATGAAGGCCTGATTGAAACATGGACAACCCTGTAGAAAAGTGATGATAAGAAAAGAGTATGAGCCAATAGACCAAGAAGGGAAAGCGGCAAGGCCCGTCTGTGCAGGTTCTTCTTGGCCTCTCTGTGCGCAGGGCCCCTTCTGAAATGGGACCTATAATCAGACAAGTTGGGTCAGGTAACTTCCTGTGGCCAGCTCCAAAACAGAAAGGTGGGAAAAGATTCCTGCCTTAGGGAAAAAAAAGGCAGGTGAAAGGAGGGCAGGAGAAGGGCAGAGAGAGGTGCTGTTTACTGAGGCTGTTGTGAGGCCTAAAGTGCCCCAGCATTATAACAAAAGATTGTACTAGGGCCATGGGCACTGTGAGCCAGGACCCGGGGATGAAAACCAATATATAAATACATATGGTCATAATAGCACACCAACTAACCAATTCTGAAATATTTATTTTTCCCTGGGCTTTCTATGAATTCCAATTTCTTGTATACTATATTCCCCCCCCTTGATTTTCTCTTCCCTGTCTCTCCCTCCATTGCTGGGGAAGGCCCCAGTGAGCACGCCCCAGGGCTGGAGGTGATCCAACACCTGAGCGAGTGAAGAAAGAACTGAGGGCAGAAGCTGGTTCTCTTTCCTGTACCTTGGGGGCCCCTTGACAACACTCAGACCAGATACAAGGCTTAAAGATCCTTTCCACAGTGGCCAGCCTTAGGGATACTCACCCTAGGTGACTGGGGCCAAAGGCTGCGATTAAGGGATACAGATTGGGTAGGGAGAAGGCCTGCGTTAAATTTGAACCTGGAATGACCGTTGCTGGGACAGGCAGCAAAGTCCCCTGGATCTATCGTGACACCTGGGTCATTGCTTCACAACCTCTGTCTGGGCACCTGGTATGTTGATATTCTCACTTTTCATTCAATCTCTATTCACTGAGTGCCTTCTCTGACACTAGCACCCTGCAAAAACTGTTGTGGGTGACACCGAGAAGTCAAGCAATACCACCCTTCCTTTAGCGATCTGGTGGTGGAAATGTGACAAACAAGTGGAAGATAATCACACACTGGTTATGTGGCTAATTTAGCAACCACAGAAACACAGTAAATGCCAGAGGTGTTCAAAAGAAGGTACATTTGGGCAATGTATTAGCATCCTATGGCTGCCGTAAGGAATGGCCCCCAACTGGGTGGTTTAAAACAATAACAACTTATTCTGTCATAATTTGGAACCCCGAAGTCCAAAACTAAGGCATTGGTAAGGCTGTGCTCCCTCTGAAGTATCTTGAGAAGATTCCTCCCCAGACTAGGGTTCCTCTGGTTTCTGCCGATTGCTGCTTGTCTTTGGCAACCCTGGGTCTCTGCTTCCAACTTTACGTGGCTGTTTTTCCTTCAAGTGTGTCTGTCTGTCTCTGTGCCTCTCTTTTTATAAAGACATAAATTACTGGGTTATGGCCCAGAGTAATCTAGTATAACCTCATTTAAACTTGATTGCATCTAGCTGGGTGCAGTGGCTCATGCCTACAATCCCAGCACTCTGGGAGGCCAAGACAGATGGATTGCTTGAGCTCAGGAGTTTGAGACCAGTATAAGAGCAACACCCTGTTCCCATCTCTAAAAAAGTAGTTGGGTGTTGTGGTGGCCACCTGTAGTCCCAGCTACTTGGGAGACTGAGGCAAGAGGACTTGAGCCCAAGAATTTGAGGTTGCTGTGAGCTAAAATGCCATGGCACTACAATGAGGGCAACAGAGTGAGACTCTGTCTCCAAAAACAAAAGCAAAAACAAAAACAAACACACTTGATTACATCTGCAAAGATCTAGTGTTTTTTTTTTTTTTTGAGACAGAGTCTCACTCCCTCACCCTGTGTATAGTGCTGTGGTGTCATAACTCACAGCAACCTCAAACTCTTGGGCTCAAGTGATCCTCTTGCCACGTCCTCACCAATAACTGGGACAACAGGTACCCACCATGATGCCCAGCTACCCTCCCTCCCTTCCTTCCTTCTTTTCTCTCTCTCCCCTTCTTTCTCTCTGTTCTTTTTGAGACAGAAATCTTACCCTGTCATCTGGGTAGACTGATGTGGCATCAACCTAGCTCACAGTGACTTCAAACTCTTGGACTCAAGCCCTCTTCAAGGTCCTGGGGGCAGCATCCTGAGTCCTTGACCCTTGAGTGATGTTTTAGTTTTCAGGGCTTTTGTAGAAATGTGTCACAAATTTGGTGGCTAAACACATGAGAAATTGTTGAAGCCAGAAGTCTGAAATCAAAGTCTTGGCAGGGTCACCCTCCTTCCTAAAGCTCCAGGGGAGAATTACTCCTCGGGAGGCTCTGGGAGCTCCGGGCATTTCTTGGCTTGCAACAGCATCATTTCAACCACTGTCTCTGTGTCATGAGGCTTTCTCCTCGGTATCTCTGCATCTCTTCCACTTCTGTGTTTTATAGGGACACTTATTATTGGATTTAGGGCCCTCCAGAGTAACCCAGGATAATCTCATTATGAGGATCTTATTTATATCTACAAGGACTGTTTCTCCAAATAAGGGCACATTGGCAGGTTCTGGGGCATAAGACCGTCCAACTCACTGCCAGTGCCAGCCCCAGGGTGTGGGAAGTCCACTTTCTTCCTTCACCCACTCACTCAGCAGTGCTTGTTGTGCAACTGTTAAGCTCAGAGACTCTTCTAGGTGCTAGCAGGGGTCCTCAAACTTTTTAAACAGGGGGCCAGTTCACTGTTCCTCAGACCATTGGAGGGCCAGACTATGGGCCCCAAGACGAGTTGGCTGCTAAGCAGGACAGGCAGGGGCAGCAAAAACACCCAGCGGGCCAGATAAATGTCCTAGGCGGGCCGGATAAATGTCCTCGGCAGGCCACATGTGGCCCTTGGGCCATAGTTTGAGGATGCCTGTGCTAGAGGCTTGGTGGTGAGGGTTCCTGCTTTTCACGGAGTTTCCATTCTGGGGGGAGGAGATGGACAACACATTGCTAGACAAAAAGACAAGGAAAAGTTAGGGATGATGCGACTACAAGGAACATGATGGCGTGACTGGGTAGTGCCTACAGACTCGGAGAGGAAAGGCCTCTCTGTGGAAATGAGGCCTCTAGGCTGAGGTTTGAGTGCTGGAAGGAGCAGGCCGTGCGGAGAACTGGGATCAGCATTCCTGGCAGAATAAACAACAAGAGCAGAGGCCATGAGGCCGGAGTCAACTGAGCATGTTCGTGGAGCAGGACCGTGGCCAGAGTGGTTGGAACGTAGTAAGCCAGAGAGAAAGTGGGAGGGAGACTAAACTGGATCATGTGGAGCCTGGAGGCTGAGAGGAAGCTTAGCTTTATCCCAAGAGCTGGGTGAATCTAAGTTTTAAGAAGGGAAATGCTTTGATCTCTTATGAGTTTAAAAGGTCACTCTGGTGGCTCACACCTATAATTTTAACACTCTGGGAGGCTGAAGCAGGAGATCAATTGAGCTCAGGAGTTTGAGACCAGTGTAAGCAAGAGTGAAATTTCATCTCTACTAAAATTAGAAAAATTAGCCTGGGCACCAGTTGTGGCAAGAACCTGTATTCCCAGCTACTTGGGAGGCTGAGGCAGGAGAATTGCTTGAGCATGGGTCTTTTTTTTTCTTTTGCAGTTTTTGGCTGGGGCTGGGTTTGAACCCACCACCTTCAGCATATGGGGCCGGCACCCTACTCCTTGAGCCACAGGCACCACCCTTGAGCCCAGGTCTTTCAGATTGCTGTGAGCTAGGCTGACACTACGGCACTCTAGTTTGGACAACAGAGTGAGATTCTGCATCCAAAAACACGCACAAAAAATAAATTTAATTTAAAAATTACCAGCCGGCATAGTCCCCAGCTATTCAGGAAGCTGAGGCAAGAGGATTGCTTAAGCCCAAGAGCTTAAGGTTGCTGTGAACTATGGTGCCTTGCACTCTACCCAGAGCAACGGAGTTAGACTATCTCAAAAAAATTAAAATCAAATTAAATTTTAAAAAGCTCACTCTGGCTGCAGAGGGCAAGGGTCGAAGCAGAGAGATGCCTTTGACGTTACTACTGCAGTCGCCCGATGGGGTTGACGGCAGCTCGGCCCAGGGTGAGGCTGTGGAGATGGAGATGGATTCCAGATGAGCTCTGCAGGGACAGGTGACAAGACTCCTTAAGAGACTGGTTGTGGGGGGCAAGTAAAGAAGAGAGTTGAGACTGGACCTTAGGTTTTAGAAGTGGGCAACTGAGTTTCTGTCATTGCCACTGTTTTAATTGCAATAAAATGCATGTGACATAAAATTTACCATTTTGACTACTTTTAAGGGTACAGTTCCATGGCATGAAGTGTATTCACAACATTGCATACCAGCGCCACTGTGTATTTCCACAACTTTTTTTGGTTTATGTTTTGTGTGTTAAACAATCTGCATATTCCTCAGATTCCGCTGGATGTAGAGAGACTGTGTAGTTTCCTGGGACCCGGTGTATAAGGAAGACCCACAAAGACCCATCTCTGCTGGGGGCTCCGATTTCCCCCTCACTTTGTTGTTTCCGGTTGGCCCCTGGGGGTGGGGAGTGTGATGTCGAGTTCGTGTTTCTTTTGCCTCAGCCTCAGCAGAGGCTAAGAAAAACCCGGGTGTGGTGCTGATGAATAATTTCCTTTGACCTTAGTTGGGACTGAGTTCCTAAGGCCGTCTCCTTCCTGCCTCTTCACGCTCAAGAGGGTTTTGAGTGAAGTAAGGATTAAATTCCTTCTGCCTCTAACCTGAAGCTTTGCCCTCTGTGGTCCACAGGGGGAAATCAGTTACGGAAAGGAAAGGTCAACCAGAAGGACAAACAGGCCTCATGCTTCCAACTGAAACCCTAGAAGGGCTAAGACTGCAGAGCTCTGCAGATGGTGGCAGGAGTGCAGGGGTGGGCATGGTTTGCAGAGATCCTGGCTTTTCACAGTTTGCTTTAGATATTTAGAGATGTCTGTAGTGATTAGATTAACTCTGGAGCCACCTAAGGAGAACCCACAGCTTTGGAACATGGACTAAGAACGCCACCCCCTTTCCTGTCCCCATCCTATCTCCAGGTTGGGCTCCACCTCGATGTGTGTGAACTGGTAACAATTTCTTCTATGGTTTAACTCAGGATTAAGCCCATGCAGATCTTTATTTCCAAATGGTTCCAATTTTATAACCATCTTGGATGAAGCTGAATGGAACATCGTTTAGTAAGAGGAAGAATCATATACAGTAGTGCCCCCTTATCTTCAGGGGATACATTCTAAGACCCCTGGGGATGCCTGACATTGCATATACTACTGAACCCCATATATACTGTTTTTTCCTACACATACACACCTATGATAGAGTTTACTTATTTATTTATTTTGTTGAGACAGTCTCACTCTATTGCCCTGGGTAGAGTGCTATGACATCATAGCTCACAGCAGCCTCAAACTCTTGGGCTCAAGTGATCCTCTTGTCTCAGCCTCCTGAGTAGCTGGAATTGCAGGCACCTGCTACAACACCTGGCTATTTTTAGCGACGGGGTCTAGCTCTTGCTTAGGCTGGCCTTGAACTCATGAGCTCAAGCAATCTACCACCCCTGCCTCCCAGAGTGCTAGGATTACAGGTGTGAGCCACTGCACCCAGCCTATGATAGAGTTTAATTTATACAATAGGCATAGTAAGAGACTAACGATGATAATAAAATAAAAAAAATCATTGCAATATACCATGAATGTGTTCTCTCTCTCTCTCTCTCAATATCTTATTGTACTGCAACCGCCCTTCCCCTTCTTGTGATGATACAGTGCCCATGTGATGAGATGAAGTGAGAGGAATGACTTACGCGTTGTGATGCAGCATTAGGCTACCACTGACCTTCCGGGACAGCCAGAAGGAAGACCATTTGCTTAGGGTGATCATGCAGTCATGCCAATGTCGTTGTTTGGATGTCAGGAGTAGACAATGTTAGTTGTTGGGACTTTTTGTAGTCAAAGTTTTCTTTTTTTTTTTTTGCCCTAAAATCTTTTGAAAGAAATCGTAATCAGAAGTTATTGTCTCTTTCTTTTTAACTCATCAAAGCGCTGTTGCAAACATCCTAATCCTTTGGTGATCATAGGGGTGTCTTGAATGTTGCTTTACATCTGAGGACCATATTCCAGAACTTTGTTCTTTAACATCCATGCAATTCAAGATGCTTTGGCAAATGTCAGTCATATCCGCGTTGCTGGTTCTGCTTCAGTTTCTTCTTCCTCTTGTTACTGTGTCAGCAAGCAGTAGTGAATGATTTCCACTATATTGTGTCCAGATTGGGGTCTGCAACAATTGATGCAATAAGATGCAGTCAAATACCAGGTGGCTGCATGTGTCCTAGACAAACCCAATGTGCCCTGGTCAAGGGGCTGAAGCAATGAGGTTGTATTTGCAGGTAAAAATAAACCTTGCCATTTTCATTCCCTCCCTTTACTTCTGGAATGCAGCAGTGGTGGAAGCATTCCATGAAAAAGACAGCTGTCACCCACACTTTCTGATTATGTTGCCATGACACAGGCAGATAATTTTTGTGTCTGTTTTCACCCCATGCCTGGCTTTATCACATGTTCTGTGGCATTGCAGATGGTACCAGAGTTGATCGGTGTTTCCACATTTTGTGCCCTGGTGCCCCCTTTGCACTTGTACGCATGCAGATTCTGCTGGGCATCTTCTTCCAGAAGAGCCCAATGTCATCACAACTGAAGCCTTGTTTTGGATGGCGTCCTTTCTCCTTAATCAACATCTTCAGCTCTGCCAGAAATTCAGCAACAGCTCCTTCACTCACAGTAATTTATATATTTTTCAGTCCAGATCTATTCCTGTATCTGCGTGACCATCCCTTGCAGTAAATGGCTTGGTGTCACTTGTTTTGGGGATCCCTTGCTGAAGTCTTTGTATAGTTTCAATGCTTTCTGGTGTGACATGTTGGTGTCAATCAAAACGTATTTCCTGTTCATGTCATGCACCCACAAATGTAACGCCTTTTCCATCTAACTAAGCACTTGCCGTCCACCGTGGCCCTGACTCTCCCAGCCTGCAGTACACCAACAAAATGAGCATGAATTTCTTTTTCTTTTCACACTTTCACCTATAGGAGATTTGTTCTTATCACAGATCTTTGCAACCTCAGTATATGAATTTTTTCTCTTCTCTTATTAAATTGAGAACTTTTACCTCTTCACTTAAAGGAAGCATTTTAAGGCTTCTTTTGTCATATCTAAATTGCCAGCACTACTTTTGCACTCTGGTGCCAGATTTAATTAAAGTAAGGGTTTAGGACGGTGCCTGTGATTCAGTGGGTAGGGCGCCGGCCCCATATACCAAGGGTGGCAGGTTCAGGCCCAGCCCCAGCCAAACTGCAACAAAAAAAAATATTTGGGTGTTGTGGCAGACGCCCGTGGTCCCGGCTGCTTGGGAGGCTGAGGGAAGAGAATCCCTAAACCCAGGAGTTGGAGGTTGCTGTGAGCTGTGTGATGCCACAGCACTCTACTGAGGGCAATAGAGTGAGACTCTGTCTCTACAAAAAATCAAATAAAATAAAATAAGGGTTTATCAAATGCAAACACTGTGATACCAAGATAGCTGATCTGAAAATCAAGTCATGACTAAGTGACTCATGGGGTTAGTGTCTACCCCATATGCCGGGCAGGGAGAACAGAGTTCTTCACACTACTGAAAACGGCATGTCATTTAAAACTATGAATTGTTTATTTCTGGAATTTTCCACTGTATATTTTCTTTTTTCTTTTCTTCTTTTTCCATTGTATATTTTTTAATCGAGGTTGATTGTGGGTAACTGACCACTGGTAACTAAAACCCAGTGAAATCATGGGTAAGGGGCCACTACTATAGGCAAGTAAGCTGCCTGGTTGAGAGAAGTACAGGAGAAAGCTAATTACCTTTATGACAAGTATAAGTGGTTTCTATTCCTGTATGAGTTTTTTTTTTTTCTTTCTTTCTTTTTTTTTTTAATTTGAGACAGAGTCTCAAGCTGTCAGAGTGCTGTGGCATCACAGCTCACAGCAACCTCAAACTTTTGGGCTTAAGTGATTCTCTTGCTTCTGCCTCCCGAGTAGCTAGGACTACAGGCACCCGCTGCAATGCTTGGCTATTTTTGTTGCAGTTGCCACAGCTGTTTTAGCTAGCCAGAGCCAGGTTTGAACCGCCACTCTCAGTATATTGCGCTGGCACCCTGCCCACTGAGTCATAGGCACCACCCCTGTATTTGTTTTCTATCATTGCTGTAACAAATCACCAATCACTTGTTGGCTTAAAAGAATATTAAGTTTATTCTCTCACCACTCTTGTAGGTCTAAAGCCACAGTGGTATAAACTGGGGGTGTCTGTGGGGCTTGTCCCTTGCTGCAGGCTTTAGGGGAGAATCTGTCTCCTTGCCTTTCCAGCCCCTTGAGTGGGCCTACATTCCTTGGCTTATGGCCCTTCCTTTATCTTCAAAGCCAGCAGTGGTGGGCTGAGTCCTGTTCCTCCAAGTTCTTCTGTCTCCCTCGTTCACATTAAGGACAGTGGTGATTACATGGGGCTCACTGGATAATCCAGGAAAATCTTCCTATGAAGGTCACCTGAATAGCAACCTTTATTCTATGTGCTACTTTAATTTCCCTCTGCTGTTAGCGGTTTCCAGGGATTAGGATATGGGCATGTTGGGAGAGTTGGGAGAACTATTCTACCACAATCCTTATTACAAAAGCAAAAATAAGGAGTATTTATTTATTTATTATTTATTTATTTTGCAGTTTTTGGCCAGGGCTGGGTTTGAACCCACCACCTCCGGTACATGGGGCCAGTGTCCCACTTTGAGCCACAGGTGCTGCCCCAGGAGTTTTATTTTTTGATTATAGAACATTGCTTTTTTTTTTTTTTTTGAGACAGAGCCTCAAGCTGTCCCCCTGGGTAGAGTGCTGTGGCATCATAGCTTATAGCAACCTCCAACTCCTGGGCTCAAGCGAGTCTCCTGCCTCAGCCTCCCAAGTAGCTGGGACCACAGGCGCCCGCCACAATGCCTGGCTATTTTTTGGTTGCAGCCATCATTGTTTGGCAGCCTGGCCTTGATTCGAACCCACCACCTTAGGTATATGTGGCTGGCGCCTTAGCCATTTGAGCCACAGGCGCCGAGCCAAGAATGTCTTTTTCTTTAAAAAATTAAACAGGAATGATTTCAACCAATTTTTCATACTATTCTGAACATACAAATAAACAACTGTTAAGTTTAGAACATAGAACATGCTAAAAGTATAAATGTTAGTATATTTTTCTCCTCTTTTTCATATGTGTCAAGTAGAAAATAGAGTTCCAAGTAGGTATTGCTATGTATGATAAAAAAAGTTTGAACTACTTATTTACTGAGGGATTCTTCTATACACCAAGTACCGACGTGCAAACAGTGACTTCCAATTCAGGATGTGTTGCCTGGGACTTCTTGAAACCTAAGCCCGTTGGCCTAATGAATCTTTCAGTTTAGGTGGTTTTCACATGCAGCCATCGCCAACAAAACAGACTCCAGTGACCATCCTCTTCCATGCTTCCTTTTCCTGTTTGAGTAACTTTTAATTTTTTCTTTCTCCTCAGTCACAAACTCTGGGCCGAGGGACTTCCCATTTCAAGCTTTCTCTTTTTGTTTTTCTCTAATCATATCAGGAAGTACTTTGCTCAGGACTGTCCCTCTGTCCGGTGGAAAAGCAGGTGCTGCTCTCTGCGGCGTCTCCCTTTCATTCCTTCGCTTGGTGCTTTTCTTTGCAGGCACCTCGAGCAATGGTTTCTAATTGGATTTTCACAGCACGGCACTGTTCATGGCAGAGTTTGGCCTTCTTTGAACATTCGCAAGCCTCACCACTTTCCTTCCTTCACTTTTTCATGGTCACACAGAAGACACCCACCGTGTTTACAGTGTAACTCAATATACTCATGTTGCGTCCCAGAGACGCCTGGTACAGCGGAAAGAAGCGCTCAGGTTTTGAGTCTTAGAGACCCAGCAGCTGACTCTGTGTGGCCTATGAGAGGAAAGGGACATCTTCGCAGGGAGAATGTTTTCAGTTACTCTAAACTGGGAATTTCTAAGGGTTTTTACCACAAACCTGGCTTCAAGCATGTCCACGGAATTAATTACTGAATTGCAGGTTTTGTCTGTTGAACCATTTTTTGTCTCATAAGCAGAAGAAAAAAATAGCAAAATGAAAAGAATGCCTGTCATATATTATTCTAAGATAAACTGTTGGTAATGCACATGACTGAGAAAAAGCAAAATAAAATTAGCTATTGGAAGAATCACTTTTTTTTTTAGACAGAGTTTCACTTTGTTACCCTCGGTAGAATGCCATGGCGTCACAGTTCATAGCAACCTCAAACTCTTGAACTTAAGCGATTCTCTTGCCTCAGCCTCCCTAGTAGCTGGGACTACAGACACCTGCCATACACCTGACTGTTTTTGTTGTTGTTGTTTGCTTGTTTGTTTAGTAGGCCTGGGCTGGGTTTGAACCCACCAACCAACCCCAGAGCATGTGGCCGGTGCCCGAACCACTGAGCCACAGGTGCCCCCCTGGAATAACCACTTTATGAAGCAAAACATTTGATGAATATTTTCTAGGTTAGTGGTTTCCTACCACCCCCCAGCCCCACTTGGTTACTTCTATACCAAAACAGAGCAGACATCATTCTCTCCATTCTACAGATGAGGAAACTCAGTCAGCTCTACAAATAGAAGCAGCATTTGTACCACAAGCCATCATGGGTCACCAATTCCAAAAACTCAGATTTAATTTGTGTTTCACCTTTTTTTAAAGTTAGCGTTACCAGGCCAAAGCCTCACAGTTCATCTTCCCCGTACACATGAGAATAGGCCTAAAGCTTGTCCTTCATTGAATTAACAAATATTTCTTGAACATTTTCTGTGTGTGTATTCCTTGTAAAGACTTAGGCAAAAAAGACGGTAATAGTTGCTGCTTTGAAAAGCTAACAAGCATGGCAGGTTGACCTGTTTTATTTATCTCCTCCTCCCACAGTGACAATGAGATAATTAAAAAAGGAAAAACCACAGGGACAATGATGGTGGGGGAGGGGGAATGTCTGAGAACACATGAGCTCAACTGGTGAGAGGAGGGAGAATTGAGCAAGAGATATAGAAAGTCATAGCCTGCAGCATGCTCAAGGCTGGGTGTAGCTCAGAAGGAATGACTGCTTTGTAAATCCTGGGAGAGTCATGGGACTAAGGAAAGACAGAGGTTAAAATTAGTCATGGGAGAAGAAAGGGACTGATTAAAGACTTGGACATGGAATGCTCCTTCCTTCCTGATAGCCTGTGTTGAAGTCCAGCCTCTAGACAGGTTTCCCCCAACTCCACCTCAAGCCAAAATGTGGAGCTCCCTTCTTCAAGAAAATTGAAAGGCAGGCCAGGTGCGGTGGCTCACGCCTGTAATCCTAACAGCTTGGGAGGCTGAGGCAAATGGATCCCCTGAGTTAAGGAGTTCAAGACAAGCCTGAGCAAGAGTGAGACCCCGTCTCTACTAAAAGTGGAAAAGCTAGCCAGGCATTGTGGCAGGTGCCTGCAGCCCTAGCTACTTGGGAGGCTGAGGCAGGAGGATTGCTTGAGCCTAAGAGTTTGAGGTTGCTGTGAGCTGTTGGTGCCATGACATTCTACCCACGGGTACAAAGTGAGACTCTGTCTCAAGAAAAAAAAAACAAAATGAAAGGTCCATAAAAGAGATCATCAAAACTGCCAGGTCCCCACCCCTCGCTCTAACCCGAAGCCCAGTGCTACAATCCCTGCCCACGGAAAGAAGTCACAGTCCTCTTATCAGAGCTTTGCTTCAAAAACATCAACTTTACTGAAGTATAATTTACACGCAGTAAAGTGTACCCATTTTTAAGTGAACACTTTGATGAGTTTTGACAAACATTTACACCCATGTATCCACCAACACAGTCATCATGACAGAGTATTTCCACTAGCCCAGAAAGCTTCCTCTTGTCCTTTTGCAATCCATCCCACCCCACCCCACGGCCAGGAAACAGCTGATCTGCCTTTTTGTCGATATGGAATAGTTTTTCCTTTTCTACTATAAACTAAAAATAAATTCCTGGGGGCTCTGAGGCTCACACCTGTAATCCTGGCACTTTGGGAGGCCCAGGAGGATCACTTGAGCTCAGGAGTTTGAGACCAGCTTGAGCAAGAGTAAGGCCCTATCTCTACTAAAAATAGAAAAATCAGCCAGGTATGGTGGCAGATAGCTGTAGTCCCAGCTACTTGGGAGGCTGAGGCAGGAAAATCACTTGAACCCAGGAATTTGAGGTTGCTGTGAGTTAGGCTGATGCCACTGTACTCTAGCCTGGGCCCCAGAGTGAGAATCTGTCACAAACAAACAAACAAAACCTTTTCTAAGCTGCCAGCCTCCGTGCTCCCATGAATGAATGAACTCAACATAAAGGACTGCCATTTTTAAATGTGGACCCCATAAAAGGACATAAAGCCGCATTTTGCAGGTGTATAGTTCCCTTTTCATAAATACTCGTGAGTCCTATAGCTTGTTAAATATGTATATTTAGCCACTGTGCTCAGTATAAAATGCCATTCCTTTTGTCCCTCCCTTAAGCTTGTAGGTGGGAACTTTGTTTCCCAACGTGTCCAAATGGCCACTGCCCACTGAAAACTTTATAAAATATGTAACTTTTCCTTTTCCAGATTATAAACCTCATTATGTTTTTTTCAGTTAACACTATTTTCCTTTGCCTGTTTTGTATAAAGGGACTCATAGGGATTCTTTTGCGTCTGGCTTCTTTTTCTCACTGTGAGACAGAGTCTCACTTTATCGCCCTGGGTAGAGAGCTGTGGCATCATAGCTCACAGCAACCTCCCACTCTTGGGCTTAGGCAATTCTCTCGCTTCAGCTTCTAGAGTAGCTGGACTACAGGTGCCTGCCACTATGCTTGGCTATTTTTTTGTTGCAGTTGTTATTGTTTAGCTGGCCCAGGTCAGGTTTGAACTCTCCAGACTCAGTGCATGTGGCTGGTGCCGTAACCACTATGCTATGGGCGCTGGGCCTATTCATTTTCCGGTTGAAGGACATTTGAGTTCTTTCTAGTCTGGTGGCTAATACATGTATAAATAAAGTCGCTAAGAATATGTATGAATAAGTCTTTGTGAGTACACAGTTCTCTTAGTAAACACCTAGGAGTCAAATTTCTGGGTTGTGCTGTACGTGGATGTTGAACTTTATATGATACTACCAAAATGTTTCCCAAAGTCATTGCATCACCATCATCATCATTATTATTATTATTTAGAGACAGAGTCTTACTTTATCACCCTCCGCAGAGTGCTGTGGCATCACAGCTCACAGCAACCTCCAGCTCTTGGGTTTAGGTGATTCTCTTGCCTCAGCCTCCTGAGTAGCTGGAACTACAGGCGCCCGCCACAATGCCCGGCTATTTTTTTGTTGCAGTTTGGCCAGGGCCAAGTTCGAACTCGCCACCCTCGGTATATGGGGCTGGCACCCTGCTCAGTGAGCCACAGGTGCTGCCCAGTTATATCATTTTGCATTCCTAACAGCAGCATGCAAATTTTCTAGTTGTTTCCTATCCTTGTCAACACTTGGAATTATCATTTCTTTTGCTTTTAGCCATTTCAGTGGTGGTAAAGCCATATATCTCATTGTGTTTTAAATTTGCACTTCTTTGAATGTAAGGAAAGGGTCTCTCCCCTAAATAGTATCCCTTAGAAAAGAGAGAGTCACCGTATATAATACTTACGTTCTTATGAAGTATCTCATGTTATGGAAGATCTTGTACTTATAAGAGATAATGCAAGTCTTTGGAGAAGACATATTGGTTAGTATAAAAAAACAAAACAAGATGAAACAGAAAGAGCAGCTGCAAAGTCTGTTTACCACGTAATGGATCCCTGGATCCCCTCCTCTGTTCTAAGCAGGTGGGCAACTGCCCTTTTCTCCACCCCAGCTGAAATCTGGCAATTTATTCTCTGCAGTTAGTAAACACAGAGGTCTTGAACTGGGCCACGCCAGCAGCTGTCCAGGGCAGGGTCCTGGTGGACTAAGTGAAGGATTTAGACCTCACAGTTGGCACTCTTCACCTTTTTCACACTGAGCTCTCAGACCGCTGGGGCTGGGCTTATGGCCTCCAGAAAGAGAATGGAAGAGGCTCAGATCACCCCACACTCAGCCGAGGTTAGAGCAGCCTCCACCATAAGTCCTGAGCTGCCAGTCAGCACTTTGGTGTTTTACTCTTTATAGTGTTAAGTTAATTGAGAGTCCATCTGACTGAGGTGGCTCTAGAGCCTTCAGTTCCTGTGTAAGTGAACCAAAACCCAGTTCAGTGTGAAGGGCCACGTCTTAGGGAAATGAAACTTATGCCTTACCAATCAGAAACTGCCAACTAACCCCTAATTAGGGACTTGAAGGTGCCTGCTCCACTTTAACCAATCAGGTATTTTCTTTGCCTTGTTGCCAGGTGCACTTTATGAAAGTTTTCCCCTCATGCCCCCTTGGGGTTAAAATTGAACCATTTGCAGCTTGGAGCTGTCCAATTTATGAATCACTGTCTGCTAGAATAAACTAACATTTTAATGTGCCTATGTTTATGTTTTAACTGAGAGCCAAGGATTGTGAGCTATTTCAAGAAGTCCTGGTAGATGAAAGAAGGCAAGACAAATAAAAAACAGGAAAAAAGCAACTTGAAGGAGTCAATTGCAAGACAGGAAGTGTGAAAAGAAGAGTCAGGAGAAAGTATTACATTCATGGGGTAAAAAGATGATACAAGGCCCAGGAACGCTGGCTCATGCCTATAATCTTAGCACTGTATCTAGGAGGCCAAGGTAGGAGGATTGTTCGATCTCAGGAGTTCGAGACCAGCCTAAGCCAGATGAGACCTTGCCTCTACCAAAAATTAAAAAATTAACCTGGTGTTGTGGCAGGCACCTCTAGTCACAGGAGGCTGAGCTAGGAGGGTTGCTTGAGCCCAGCAGTTTGAGACTAATGCAAAGTAGGCTGACATCACTGCATTCTAGCCTGGGCAAAAGAGTGAGACTCCGTCTTAAAAACAAAACAAAACAACCCCCCCCCAAGGGGACAAGATAACTAAACAAAGTTCTCAGAAATATAGTATGCTAAATAGATGACATGATATAAGGTTAAACATATAATGAAATATAATTGTAAAATTGTTGCCGGACCAAGGAGTCCATCTACCTGTCACCCAAGCCAATCAACAGAGAAGCGAATGAAAGATGAACAGGTTCACTTTTATTTACAGACAAGTCAGCAGCTCTGGAGAGAAGCAGGAATATCTCCCCCAAAGAACTGTTCTTCTCTCCTCTTTTCCCTTGTTACTCTTTATTCTCACAGTAAAAGTAAATATCAGCAATGTTATTACTCATCATAGTATATAGTAAAGATTCCGTCTCATAGGTTACAAAGTTACATCGCCTCTTCCTAACTTAAAGTGATTAATCTTCAAAGCATTTTTGTCCTAGACTGAATTTATAGTTAGTCAACGTGTCACTGGGTATACCAAGTGCCTTGGGTCCTTGACTGGTACCATGGAATCTAGTTCCCCAACTTATCTGTAACAGTAGACCCTGGAAATGGATAAACAATTTCCAGATGTTTGCATGTAGGTTCATTGGCCTTAGGACCTGAGCAGCAGTGCACAAAATGGCTGTTCAGGTTAACAGTAGAAAATTAGAGACTTGGGTGGCGCCTGTGGCTCAAAAGGGTAGGGCGCTGGCCCCATATGCCAGATGTGGTAGGTTCAAACCCAGCCCCGGCCAAAAAAAAAGAAAATTAGAGACTTAAAAGAGGGGTCGGAAGATAAAATTGAGGGTATCCCCCAGAAAGAAGGAAAAAAGCCACAGAGCTAGGACATTTTTCAGAAGAAAACCAGGTCACTAGCCAGGAAGCCCAAGATCTGTGTATTCAAAAAGAACCAAGAGAATGGAAAGTAGAAATCACCAGACAAATACCTCAGAAAAAATTTTCAGAACTGGTTCGGCGCCTGTGGCTCAAGCAGCTAAGGCGCCAGCCACATACAGCTAAGGTGGCGGGTTTGAATCCAGCCCAGGCCCACCAAACAACAATGATGGCTGCAACCAAAAAATAGCTGAGCATTGTGGCAGGCACCTGTGGTCCCAGCTACTTGGGAGGCTGAGGCAGGAGACTCGCTTGAGCCCAGGAGTTGGAGGTTGCTGTGAGCAGTGAAGCCATGGCACTCTACCCAGGGGAACAGCTTGAGGCTTTGTCTCAAAAAAAAAATTTTTTTTTCCAGAACTGATGATGCGATATTGCTGAATAAAAGGGCCCATGAAGTGACCAGTTTAATGGAGAAGAGCAGACCCAGAGCACAGACATCACAATGAGACCTCAGAGTAGTAGGGACAAAGAGAAGCTCCAAGAGGTTCTACTCAGGAAAAAAATGGACCAGATGCAAAGCAACAAAAACCAGATCTTGGAGAACAATGGAGTAAGCCCTTCAAAAGATCTGTGGGAAAATGACTTCCCACCTAGAATTCAGTTCCTAGCCAGATCAGCAGTCAAACATGAAAACCATTAAAAGCCACGCAAAGGTTTCAAAACTTTAGTTGCCTAGCATCCATTTCCAGAAGGCTTCTACAGGATGCAATCCACAAAAATGAAGGAGTAAACCAAGAAAGAGAAAGCCATGAAATCCAGAAATCCAGGCTCAATACAATAGAAAAGGGAAGGAAGTCTTCAGGGTGATGGTCCAGGCTGATCCCAGGACAACAACAGCCTGTCCATTTGGGAGTCAGATGGTTCTAGGAAAAACACCCCAACAACATCATATACCTAATGTGTTGTGTTTAATGAGCAGAGAGGAGTTTCACATGTCCAGGGAAGATTGGGGGAAAAAATGAGATAGGTATGGTGAAAACAAAGCAAAAAAATAAAATATAAGACCAGTGTTGAATCCCTGTCACCTGTGAACAGGGGCAAGGAGGGGCTGAATGGCAGGGGTTGGGGGGAGGGTTGCCCCCCACTTCCCAGAGTGAGTAATCAGGTAAGTGATGTCTATAGTCACATACCAGGAAGTGGCAATATTTGGTATTTTAAGATATAGAGGGAAGTAACCCCCCCAAAAAACTCACTAAAACATTTCAAGTTTTGATTTGGGGAGCAAGATATAAGAGAGACTTTTAAAAATAAGAAGCTGTGCAGAACTCCTTATTGACTCAATTTATATGCATGTACAAGTGTATCTTTGAAGAAAAAGAAAGCAGAACAGACAAAATCATATGCGTTGACTCAAGAAAGTAACAATTCTAAGTTCAATAACAGAACATAAACGTATATTCAATGTAGTCTCATTTTGTACATTAAAATGAGGGCAGTTAGGAAAAACATTAGGAAATACTTACAAGTGAAAGGACTAGGTATATTTTAATTCTCTCTCTCTTTTTTTTTTGAGACAGAGCCTCAAGCTATCCCCCTGGGTAGAGTGCTGTAGCATCACAGCTCACAGCAGCCTCCAACTCCTGAGCTCAAGTGAGTCTCCTGCCTCAGCCTCCCAAGTAGCTGGGACCACAGGCGCCCGCTACAACACCTGGCTATTTTTTGGTTGCAGCCATCATTGTTGTTTGGCAGGCCTGGGCTGGATTTGAACCCACCACTTAGGTGTATGTGGCGGGTGCCTTAGCCCTGTGAGCCCCCCGGTGCAGAGCCTAATTCTCTTTTTTATCTTTGCTTGGATTTTCTAATTTTTATTCGAAGATAAACATTTTTTAGTTTATAAATAGAATAGGAAGATTCAACAAAGATTCTGTGTCTCTGGTGCCAGCTTTGCAAATCCCTTACTGAGAGAAAAGGAAGTGCTTTGCCCAAGTTTACTCAAACAGATCTTGTGAATTAAAACCCACTACTCTTCTCTCTCTCCCTTCCTCCTTCTCACCCTCCTCTCTCTCTCCCCCTTCTCTCTTTCTTTCTTTTTTTTGAGACAAAGTCTCTGTATCCCTTAGTAGAGTGCCATGTCCTCATAGCTCACAGTAACCTCAAACTCCTGGGCTCAAGCGATCCTCTTGCTTCCGTTTTTCAGTTTTAGTAAAGATAGGGTCTCACTCTTGCTCAGGCTGGTTTCCAACTTCTGAGCTCCAGCAATCCATTCGCTTCAGCCTCCCAGAGTGCTGGGGTCACCGGCGTGAGCCACCGGCCACAGCTCTTTTGTATCTTTCTGTTTCTACACTTGGGATATCTTCCCTTGAAAGCTTAACCATTATATGAAGGCTCAGCTCCTGGGTCAAATGTCACCTTAGTCATGGAGCTGTCTCTGGAGGTGGCATCTCCCCTTCTCTGCTCTACCAAACCTTGTGTCTTTCTTACGGTATTTGTGCCAGCTGGCACGTTGTGGGTGTACATGATTTGAAGTCTTCACTCCGCCCTAAGCTCCGGGGGAGCAAGGACCACACTTTCTTCATTTCCATTATCTCCAGGTGGAGCGTCCGGGTGCGTCACTCGCTACAGGGCTCAACAAGAAGAGGAGCCCTGTTTTAAGTGACAGGTTGTCTCCGTAGTACACCCAGGATAAATTTTATTATCTGCTGTCGAGAACTCTGCAGGCAAGCAGGTAACTCCTAAGTGTCGAGATAGCCTTTTGGAGTAGGTAACTTTTGTATGAGAGTCCAGTAAGAAAACAAACCACCATGGTGGTTTAATTACCCAGCAGGTGAACAGGCTGTTCCGTTTTCTAGGGAGAACCCGGGCTCGGCCGTTCTGTACTGTCCTCTGGCGCCCCCAAACGGGCACTTAGGGTTATCACATGTACAATGCCTAAGATAGAACTAATGACTTTGTCCCTTGTTTTCTCTACAGGGTCCTTTTCATTCTCTTTAAAGTGACACTTCGCAGAACCAGGATAACCGGACCTGGAGAAAGGAAAATTGAATCAGGGCTTTCAACAAATCTGTAATATTTTATGTGTTCAGCTGAGTCATAAATATCAGCTGAGCCTGTTGTATCGTTATCTGCACTATTAAATCATTATTTGAAACATTATTTAAATATTGAAAAATCTAAAAATTAGTTCTAGAGGATATGCCTCCATCAAAAGATGCTTCAGCAAATTTTTAGATTTTTTTCCTCTTTCTTCCTGGAGGTAAAAATAAAATTCAGGATAGTGTTTTGCAGACCCATTTCATTTTCATACTAACTATGTATGCATCTATAAACACATATAGCATGGATTTATATTTCAATTTTTTTTTTTGATGTTGCCCTTGGCAGAGTGCCGTGGCATCACAGATTACAGCAACCTCAAACTCTTGGGCTTAAGCGATTCTCCTGCCTCAGCCTCCCAAGTATCTGGGACTACAGGTGCCTTCCACAACACATGGCTATTTTTTGTTGCAGTTGTCATTGTTGTTTAGCTAGCCCTGGCCAGGTTTGAACCCACCAGCCTTGGTGTATGTGGCTGACTCTGTAACCACTGTGCCAGGGGAAGAGCCTTTATTTCAATTTAAAAGAAGTGTCACACTGTATCATTCTGCAGGTCTTACTTTTATTGATCAACATTATGTTTAAGAATTATTCATGATAGGCGGCAGTGGGTAGGGCACCGGCCACATACAACCAGGCTGACGGGTTCGACCTCGGCCCAGGTCAGCTAAAACAACAATGACAACTGCAACAACAACAACAAAATAGCCAGGTGTTGTGGTGGGTGCCTATAGTCCCAGCTACTCGAGAGGCTGAGGCAAGAGAATCACTTGAACCCAAGAATTTGAGCTTGCTGTGAGCTGTGATGCCACAACACCCTACCCAAGGTGACAGTTTGAGACTCTTTCTCAAAAAAAAAAAAGAATTATTCATGTTAATACATGTACTTCTAGTTGATTCATTTTTACTAGTGAGGAGTTCATTGTGTAACTATGCCCATTTTACATCTAGTCTCCTTATAATAAAATAATAGTAATTAGTTCATATTTGAATTTTCTCTCTTTTTTTGACACAGGGTCTTGCTTTGTCATCTAGGCTAGAGTGCAGTGGTGAAATCTTAGCGTACAATAACCTTGAATGCCTGGGTTCAAGTCTCAAGTAGCTAGGACTACAGGTATGCACCACTACACCCAGATAACTTATTAATATTTTATTTATGGTAGAGACAGGGTCTTACCATGTTGCCCAAGGGGGTCTTGAACTCCTGGCCTTAATCAGTCCTCCTATCTTTGTCTGCCAAAGGAGTGGGATTCTAGGTGTGAGCCACTTCAGCTAGCCTGAATTCTTTTAATAGTCCAAACATTATACCTTGTTCATTTATATGATGTCCAAATCACTTCTCTCAGTCTGTGGCTTCTCTTTAGAAATACAGAATTTTTATATTTCAGAGCCAAATATATTAATCTTTGCTTTTATTGTTTATGCAATTTGAATCTTAAGGTAACTTTCTATATCTCAAGGTCATAATATAGTCATCTATATTTTGGCAAGACTTTAGAAGATTGGCTTTTTACATTTAAATGCTTAATTCCCATTGATTTTATTTATATATTTGCTGCAAGGTGCGTGTTTCCTTGTCTATATAAGTGATTTCTCTTGGGCAGGGTACACATTAAAATAGCTAGAATGGGCTCAGCACCTATGGCTCAAGTGGCTAAGGAGCCAGCCACATACACCTGAGCTAGCGGGTTCGAATCCAGCCCGGGCCTGCCAAACAATGACAGCTGCAACCAAAAAATAGCTGGGCATTGTGGCAGGCTCCTATAATCCCAGCTACTTGGGAGGTGGAGGCAGGAGACTTGCTTGAGCCCAGGAGTTGGAGGTTGCTGTGAGCTGTGATGTAATAGCACTTTATCCATGGGGACAGCTTAAAGCTCTGTCTCAAAAAAAAAAATAAATAGCCTAGAATGGATGAAATCAAAATTGAGAGAGTGGACCTGAAGCATCAGATTTAAAATACAAACATAAAACTCCCCCATGTGTCTCTAATATCCAGCCGGGGTACCCAGCTCACACCTAGAACCTCTGTTGGAAGGTCAGACCAAGAGCAGAACTGCTGGGGTGTGTATTACATACAGTGTTAGCTATACTGGGTATTGCTGGTACTCTCTGCAGTATAACTATGGTTCTCAAGTAGGAAAATTCCAGGTGTTTTACTATACTTTTGAGATCACGTGGTATGATATTATGGTGTCTCTTTATTGGTTTTCATCCATGGTTACTGATTCAAAGTGCTCATAGCCCTTATTATAGTCTTTTTTTTTTTTAGAGACTGAGTCTCACTTTGTTGCCCTCGGTAGAGTGCCGTGGTGTCACAGCTCACAGCAACCTCCAGCTGTTGGGTTTAGGTGATTCTCTTGCCTCAGTCTCTCGAGTAGCTGGGACTACAGGTGCCTGCCATAATGACCACAATGGCTATTTTTTGGTTGCAGTTTGGCCGGGGCTGCATTTGAACCTGCCACTCTCGGTATATGGGGCCTGCGCCCTACTCACTAAGCCACAGGCATTGCCCTATTGCAGTCTTTTGTTATGATGCTGGGGTACTTTAGGCCTCACAACAGCCTCAGTAAACAGCATTTCTCTCTCTGCCCTTCTGCCCTCCTTTCACCTGCCCCTTTTCTCCCCAAGGCAGGAATCTTCTCCTGCCTTTTTGTTTTGGAGCTGGTCATAAAGGAGTTACCTGACCTACCTTGTCTGATTGTAGGTCACAAGACCCCATTGCAGAAAGGGGCCCTGCCCATCCCTTGGAGGAAGAAATGCGGCACAGAGAGGCCGAGAAGAACCTGCACAGATGGGTCTTGCCAGGTTTGCCATCTCGGTCTATTAGCATTAGATAGCACTTGTTTTATTCAATCACATTTCTACGTGGCTGTCAATCATGCCTGTGCAATGAAGTCTTTGCAAAGGGCCCCAGTGGACAGTGTCTTTAGAGCTTCCAAGACAGCTGAGCATGTGGAGGTACCTGCAGGGCTGTGGGCCTGGGGAGGGCATGGAAGCTGTGTGCCCCTTCCCTGCCCCCTCCTGTGCATCTCTGCGTACACATGCTCTTCATCTGTACCCTTTGGAATAGCCTTTACAGCAAATGGATGACTGTTTCCCTGTGTTCTGTGAGCTGCTCCAGGAAATTAATTAAACCTAAAGAGGGGATCATGGGATCCCCAACTTGAAGCCAGTCAGAAGTTCTGGAGGCCCTCATTTGTGGCTGGTATCTGAAGAGGTGAGTGCAGTCTTGGAACTGAGCCCTCAACTTATGGGATATGGTCCTATCTGTAGATAGTGTCAGAATTAAACTGGAGGACATGCTGCTCATGTCCACTGCACAGCTGATTGCTTGTTTGGTGTGTGAGGAAAAAAGGCCTCATGCATTATATCACAGAGAAATCTGTGTTGATTCTTGAGTGAGAGAATAGGGTAAAACACTGACACATGGGTATTACTGTCCCAGTTGAATGATAAGAAAATGGGCTCAGAGAATGTAGGTGATTAGGGGACGTACCCAAATCATCCTGGTGGTGCTGCTGGGGCCTAGTGCCAGAGCTATGCTTGACACCGCCTTTGACAGTCTGCTCCCCGGTACAGACACTACATCTGTCTCTGTGCTTCAATCTCCAGCATTGCTGGACTAGAAAAAGGACAATGTTTTCAGTTCTGTATACCCCATTTGTCTCTTACTGAGATTCTAAGTTCAACCTTAGCTTGGAGGGAGCAATTCACCACACAGCTAACTTCTAGGATCCTGGAGGCAGTCACTCCCACAGCCCTGAGCTTTCAAAACACAGAGAAATGTCAAATTAAGGGAAGGAGGGGGATGAATATTGACTAATGAGTTAATTTGCAAATGTCAGTTGATTACTGGGGACTTGTCAGATTTACAGAAAAATACCTATTCCTACTACTGTAACAGGAAGCTGACCAGATGTTCTAAAGCTAAATTCTGGCTTGGTTTCTGAGATGCAAAATGAAAGGAAAACGGAATCCATGATCTATGTGGGCAACATCAACTTTTATTTCCACCCCAGTGAGGGTGAGCTGAGTTTGGGAAGGAAATCAGCACATGGGTAACGGTGGATGGGGGTTTTAAAGGTTGGAAGGGTAGGAGTTGGTACATTCCTTTTCCTGGGTGGAGCATCTGTCAGAAGGATGAGGTGACCCATTCAGCTTTCCTAGGTAGGATATCTGATTTGAGCGGGTCTGCTCTCTTTGGGTGGGTCCCTCCATTTGACTCTTATCAGATTCCTCTTTGGCTAATGCCAACGCATGGTAAGGTTTGACAAAGTGGGCTGGGACCCACAAAGGACCTGCTGGGGATAAAACAGCAGCATAACACCTCCCCCAGGTTAACAGTGGCACTGGCCCCAACCATGAGGGGCCTCCCAGAGGTTCTTTATGAAGAACCTCTTTTGGGGTCTTTTCTGGCAGTGGTAATGCCTTCCTTAGAGCAATTCAAAAAAATTAAGAATAGGGCAGTACCTGTAGCTCAGTGGGTAGGGCGCCAGCCACATACACCGGAACTGGCAGGTTGGAACCAGCCAGGGCCTGCTAAACAACAACAACAACAAAATAGCTGGGCATTGTGGCAGGCATCTGTAGTCCCAGCTACTTGGTAGGCTGAAGTAAGAGAATCATCTAAGCCCAGAGTTTGAGGTTACTATGAGCTGTGATGCCATGGAACTCTACTGAGGATGACATAGTGAGACACTGTCTCAATAAAATAAAATAAAAACAACAACCAAAAAAACCCATTTAAGAATGAAGAGGACTTCGTGTAATTGTTCTTGTGGTGTAAGTTTATCCTCCATATCCCCCTTTTTGTTTTATTAATTGGCACTTTAAAAGTGAATAAGAATGTTCTATGATGGCTTGGCCTGGGGGATTACGGGGGATACCAGATACATGTTTAATTTGCCACTGTTGGCAAAATAAGAGTGCAAAGTATAAGCAGGGCCATGGTCTCTTTTTATTTGTTGAGGGAGTCCTAAAGTAGTAATCATTAATAATATATGAAGTTTGGTGTGTTCAGCAGTTTCTACTGTTTGGCAAGTTACATGAATCATGCCAGAATAGGTATGAACACAAATATGACTATATCTAAGTTTTCCAAAGGGAGGGAAATAAATCATATCTATTTGTCAAGGGCATTAGCTTGTAAACCATGGGGGTTAATTACCATGGGAAAAGGTGTAGATATCTGTTGGCATTCTGGGAAGGTTTGGACAATGTCTTGAACTTGGGAGAGTTTAACTGGAAAAGACCAAATTAATCCTTGGGCTCCTTGGTGGAAAAATTGGTGAGATTAAATAGCAGAATAATAACTTTTTTTTTTTTTAAGACAGAGCCTCAAGCTGTTGCCCTGGATAGAGTGCTAAGGCATCACAGCTCACAGCAATCTCCAACTCCTGGGCTCAAGCGAGTCTCCTGCCTCTGCCTCCCAAGTAGCTGGGACTACAGGCACCCACCACAACACCCAGCTATTTTTTGGTTGCAGCCGTCATTGTTTGGAGGGCCAGGCTGGATTCGAACCCATCAGCTCAGGTGTACGTGGCTGGCGCCTTAGCTGCTTGAGCCACAGGCACCGAGCCAGAATAGTAGCATTAAATCAAACTAAAGAACTGCTTGATTGGGCAGTGCCTGTGGCTCAGTGAGTAGGGTGCTGGCCCCGTATACTGAGGGTGTTGGGTTCAAACTGGCTCCAATCAAACTGCAACAACAAAATAGCCAGGCATTGTGGCAGGTAACTATAGTCCCAGCTACTCAGGAGGCTGAGGCAAGAGAATCAGCTAAGCCCGAGAGCTGGAGGTTGCTGTAAGCTGTGACGCCACGGCTCTTTACCAAGGGTAACAAAGTGAGACTGTCTCTAAAAAAAAAGAACCTTCTTGATTATTACCTTCTTTAATAGGACCAGAGAGACTGGAATAAGAATGGATGTGGGCAATGAATAAAAGGTGCCTTCTTTTTAATAAAAAAGGTTTAGAAAGGAAAAGGTCCTATTAAGTTTTTGTTAGAAGTTTGACGAATAAATGCATCAGTAATGAATTCAGATGTATGGACTATATATGCAGAGTCTGCCACAACACAGGATTGCCCCCAGAATCCCAACGCCTCAGAACTTGAATAACTTGGAATCCAAATGCCCAGCACGTTGTTCGTGTTGTTTTTGTGCACACCCCAGCACTCAGGCCATCCGTGTGCTTTGTCATTCAGTTCATTGTTGGAAGCTGTAGTGAAAACATCTTGTGTGATTTTTGCTAATTTTAGGCTTTTGTGCCTGTCTTAAGTTATTTTTCCATATAATAACTAAGTGTATTAGCCATGGGTCCTAAAAAGTTTAATGAGGAAAATAAGAGTAAGGGGAAAGCTGTTAGAACAATTGAAGGTAAGAAAGATCTTATTGCTAAGCATGAAGACAGTACATATGTGGCTCATCTCACTATGTTCAGGATGCTAAATTGACTATAAGATTTTGAAAAATAAGCTATCACAGCAGCTGATGTGGCAGAAGGGGCTACGATGCTGATCTCTAGGTCGAAAAGTATGGAAGAGAGGGAAAAAATCCTCTTGGATTAATGAAAAACAGCTGGCTGGTGATGTGATCTGTGAGAAGATAATTTGTGAGAAAGCCAAGGTCCTCCAAGCTGATTTATGAAAGGCATGCCTGATATGAGTGCTCAAAAGGAGTTTAAAGCCAGTAGGGCAGCGGTTCTCAACCCATTGTGACCCACAGGAATTGGATTAAAGGATTGCGGCATTAGGAAGGTTGAGAACCACTGCAGTGGGGGGTGGTTTGAAAACTTTTAAGGACTGGGATCCACAGCGTTGTTATGCTTAGAGAGGCTGCCAGTTCTAATTCAGAAGCATTAGAAAAATTTGTGAACAAGTTTGTGAACAGTGAGGGGTATGTTTTGAACCACGTGTTCAATCGTGATGCAACAGGCCTTTTAATTTTTAGGTTTTTTTGTTTTGAGAGTTTCATTATGTTGCCCTTGAGTGCCATAGAGTCACAGCTCACAGCAACCTCAAACTCCTGGGCTTAAGCAATTCTCTTCCCTCAGCCTAAGTAGCTGGGACTACAGGCGCCAGCCACAACATCCGGCTATTTTTTGGTTATATCTGTCATTGTTGTTTGGCAGGCCTGGGCTGGGTTTGAACCCATCAGCTCTGGTGTCTCTGGCTGGCACCCTAGCCTGTGAGCTACAGGTGTGCGAGTCAACACCTGGCTATTTTGCTGTTGCAGTTGTCATTGTTCAGCGGGCCTGGGCTGGGTTCAAATCTGCCAGCCTCAGTGCAGGTGGCCGGTGCTATAACCACTGTACTATAGATGCCAAGCCTATTTTTAGATTTTTATACCTTTAATTTTATTACTTCACATTTTTACTTAACTATTATTAGTTCATATTTTACCTTAAAATCCAGTGTATCTACTGTTAAAATCATTTTGAAAATTCGGGTTTGTGGGACCCAGGAACAGATTAATCCAGTTTCTATTATTTTTAAGGGGAAAAATTGTCTCGGAACTCAAGTGATTTGGAATTCAAACAGGGTTCCGGAATGGATTAAGTTTGGATTCCAAGGTATCACTGTATTTAAAGATTGTAAAGAGAACAAGCCTAACGCTAAAACGGCAGCAGCAAGTTCCGCATGTTGTGTGGTGGAATGGTCAGTAGTAATAAAACGTTCCCAATTATTTGAATGTTTCCATGTAGCTACTCCCTTGCCATTTTTTCCAGATCCATCAATAAATACAGTAAGGGCATCTTTTATAGGTATATGAGAGATGGAATTAAACTTAGTTAAAAGGAGCAGTTGGAGTCCTTATATATCTCAGAGAAGAGGGTTTGTAAATTGTAATTTTCCAATAAAATCTGCAAGGGTTATTTTTTAACAACTCACTGTGGTTCCAAGCTGCCATAAAACTTTATCTATTCCAGGGATAATAATGTGAGGATCATAACCAGTGAATTGTTGGCGCTGTTACTGGATGAAGAGGGTCCAGCCGCCTGTAACTGTTAGTCAATATGCTAAGAGAAGGATAGGTGCACCAAACTTTATTTGTCAGAAGGCCAGTGATTTGGAGAACAGTGAGAGTAGACTCTCTAAGACTTCTGTTCTTCCATTTACAAAACGAGTTTTATACATGAAAGTTCAATGAAAAACCATGTTAAGCTTTATCTTAAACACAATAATTGGCATAACTCATGACTACAACATTCCAATTCAAAAGCGAATCTCCTAAATCCTCCTGAAATTACTCATGATCGGCATCTTTAGGGTAGGAGCTAAATTTACAAAACAATGAGAATGGGAGAGAGGAGATGAAGGTTATGTAGGCCTTAAAAGGACCATAACACCTGTGTCATGATTGCTCTAGCCTGACAGGGGCACACTAAATACAACAATACACAAAGATGCCTGAGAATAATACACTTCCCATCCTGATGACTGAAGCTCTTAACCATCTTCTCTGTATAGTTCTGCAGTCCACTGGTCCAGACTGAATTCACTGATTTCTGGGGGGGATTAAGGTTTGATGCCGGAGTGATGTAATCCAGCCAACTTGACTGCTAAATGGGTGGCAATCAGGATGTCTCAGGGGCCAGTCCACTTTCCTTTCAGTTGTTCATCAGGATGTTCCGTGTAAGTCTTCAGGAGAACCTAATCATCAGCTGGAATGTATGTAGGTTAGCAGAGTAAGGGGCCTCCTTTTAAGCTTCCATCATGAGATGGAAAAAGGCTTTTTTTGACTTCTGGAGAAGAGAACACAGAAAAAATCAGCAATGTTTCAAATAAAAAGTCATAAAAATCAGCTCTGTCCTATGTAATTAATTTCTGTTCTGTTTGAGGTTAGGTTAGCAATACTCATGGACATATCTGCTTTCTAATTAAAGTCCTGGAAGTTTGCTTTTCGTCTGATGGCATATAATCTCCAAAGCTATCAGAAATTTGTATTTGAGAGAATCTGCCAGCCTTTCCATTACTTTCTTTGAAGGATAAACTTTAGACTTAGACAGCTAAAAAAAAAAACACTTTCTGAGATGAATCAAAAATTATTACTGATGTCACACACTAGGCCCTATCAATATTTTACAACATTAGAATAGACTTGCCTCAAAGGTTTCTTCTATGGATGCTTCCATTTCTTCACTAAAACGTGGCCAACCAGACCATGGGTTATCATTGATAGAACCGGTTTCTTTAAATTTTTTCATCCACTTGGATATGGAATTCCTGTGTGGTGCTTCTTTCTTGTAATAGCTTCTAAACCTTCTTTGGACAGCAGCAGTAGATTTTAGTTCAACCAACCACAGAACACAGTTTACTTTCTCTTCTAGTGAAGCCATGGGTCAAAAGTGATTCT
>CAUYTI010065646.1:0-14281 GCA_963575145.1 Galago senegalensis
GCGCCTGTGGTCCCAGCTACTTGGGAGGCGGAGGCAAGAGACTCGCTTGAGCCCAGGAGTTGGAGGTTGCTGTGAGCTGTGATGCCACAGCACTCTACCCAGGGGGACGGCTTGAGGCTCTGTCTCAAAAAAAAAAAAAAATATATATATATATATACTAACAATTCACTATCTATAAAAGAAATCAAGAAAACAATCTCATTTACAGTTCATCAAAATGAACAAATACTTAGACATAGGTTTAACCAAGGAGATAAAATATTTTACACTAAAAACTACAAAACACTGATGAAAAAAACTGAAGAAGATGCAAATAAATGGAAAGTTTTTCATGTTTATATTTTAAAGAAATGCCCATAATACACAGAGTAATCTACAGATTTAATACAATCCCTGATGTATTAAAAAGTCAGTGTCCATAATATACAGAGTAATCTACAGATTTAATACAATCCCTGATGACATTTTAGTGGCATTTCTCAGAAAGATAGAAAAAAAATCCTAAAATTCACATAAAACCACAAATGATCTCAAATAGCCAAAGCAATTCTGAGAATGAAGTACAAGGCTGAAACAACACGTTTCTTCATTTCAAATTATATGCACATATTACAGTCTATGGCAATCGAAAGAGTACAATACTGACATAAAACAGATACACAGACAGAGCAATGGAACAGAATAAAGCACCAATAAATAAAGCCATGCATTTATGGCTAATCAATATTCCACAGGGCATCAAGAATACACAATAGTGAAAGGATGATCTCTGCAACAGATGGTACTGGGAAAATTGGATATACACATGCCAAAAAAAGGAGATAAGACACTTTTATCTCATATACAAAAATTAACTAAAAATTGATTAAAGACCTAAGCATAAGACATGAAATGTCTTAGGGATACACAGGGGAAAAGTACCTTAACTGGCGATGGTTGACTATTATTTGAATCTGACACCCAAAGTACAGGCAACAAGAGCAAAAATAAGTAAGTTAAATTACATCAAATTAAAATACTTCTGCATGGAAAAGGAAACAAAAAAATGAAAAGGCAACCTGTGGAATGGTAGAAATTACTTTACAAACCATGTATCTAAAAAGCAGTTAATATCCAAAATGTAAAAAGAACTCAAACAATTGAGCAACTAAATAAAAACAAAAATTTCAATTCACAAATGGGCAAAGGACCTGAATAGACATTTCTCAAAGAAAATGTACAAATGGCCAATAGGTATATGAAAAGATGGTCAATATCACTAGTCATTAGGGAAATGCAAATCAAAACCACAGTGAGATCCCCTAACACCTGTTAAGGTGGCTATTATCAAAAAATCAAAAGACAGTAAGTTTTGGCAAGGATATAGAGAAAACGTAACCCTTACACACTTTGTAGAATGTAAAATTGATGCAATTATTATGAAACATCATATGAAGCTTCCTCAAAAAATTAAAAATAAAACTATCATAGGACACACACAATTCCACCTCTGGGTGTATTGCCAAAGAAATTATAATTCAAGATCTGGAAGAGATATCTTCACTCCCATGTTCATTACAGCGTTATTGGCAATAGCTGAGTTATAGAAACAACAGAAATATTTATTGACAGATGAATGCATAAAGAAATAATAGTATATTTATTCAATAAGATAGTTTTTTCAGCTTTAAAAAAGAAAGATTTTTTGCTATTTGCAACAACATAGATAGACTTGAAGAGCATTATCTTAAGTAAAATAAGTCAGACACAGAATAACAACTACTACACAATTTTACTTACGTGTGGAATCTAAAATGAACTTATAGAAGTGGAGAATAGAATGGGGTATAGGGGAGGAGATATGGGAGGTGATAGATAAAGGGTCCAAAGTTTCAGTTACTGCTGACAATAGTGTTGTATGCTTAAAGTTGCTAAAAAGATAGATCTTATCTGTTTTTAAAGCAAAAATAACAACACAAGAGGGTCAAGAAAACTTTGGCAGGTAATAGATATGATTATGGCCTTGATGGTGGTGACTATTTTCACAGTTGTATATTTATCCAAAATTCATAGGTTTGTATACAGTAAATATGTACAGCTTTTTATATGTCTGTCATACCTCAAGAAAATGATTTTTTAAAGAGGAAAATGTTTGAAAAACTTCATGGAAGTGGTGACTACTAAATGAATCTTTTAATGACAGAAGTGGCAAGTAGTGTTTAAAGCATTGGTTTCATAAAACGGTGATGGTAATACCTACATAACAAATTTGTGTTGAGGACTAACCCAGATAATACCCATGGAGTGCTCAGCTCACTGCCTAGCCTTTTGGTCTCTAGGTCAGTCAGACATAGAAACATAAATGCTGCATAACTTCACTTACACGTGGAATCTACAATCGTCAAACTTCCATATGATGGTGGTAAAGGTACAGATTTGAGGAAGAAGATTCCAGACATATATAATAAACTAAGAAAACATTCAGAAAGCAGGAAAATGTTTAAGTTAAGAAACTGATATCCTGCTCTCTCCCCCTCTCCCCGCCTTTCTCCTCTGCCCTCTCTCTCTTGTCTTCCCCATTCTCTCCTTATCTTTCTCTCCCCTTTTCTCTCCTCCTTGGTGATACTCTGCAGCCTCCCTCCCCCACCAATAAAGACCTTTGTACAAGCAAAAAAAAAAAAAAAAGAAACTGATATCCTTCAATTGTGGCTAAAACATTAATAACCAGTTTATTAATTCAATAAATTAAGAAGATTACCCTATACAGACTTTACCATGATAATTTGTAAAATAATTCTATCAAGCTATAATGATATAATTAAATAAAAGAAAAGTAAAAAATGAAGGAAAAGTCATTGGGACCACACTTAAATCCACAACCAAATAACAATTCAATGTCTTGAATTCCAATCCAGGGACAACCATTTATTTTTTTTCCTAAGTCAGAAGTAAGAATTAAAATGGTTAAGTTAAAAATACTAGTCTATATCACAAAGACATTTATTAGATTCCAAAAGAAACTGCATTTGTTGGTGTTTTTGCAAAACACAAATGTTTATAATAACCAATAAGTTAATATTAGTAACTGTAAAGTACTCAAACAGGCATCAGACATGTAATTTTTCAATAAACGTTAGCTAGTATTATGATTGTGTTCTAAATATTGATTCACTAGATCCAAACATTCACATTATGGTAGACACGTAAGCAATTGCATAGGCTTTTAATGAAAATATTTGTAATTATTATGTGATCTATGGGTATCATAGAAAAAATTTTGGCTTTGTTTTCCATTCTAATTTCCATGATATCTACTTTCACTGAGATGTGATCTTTGCCTATTTAAACCCCACATGCCCTGCAAGGTGCACCTCAATGCTGCCTCTTCAATAAAGTCTTTTGTTTCCAACCTCCTAGTATAACTACCCCCCAAACTACCACCAGAAGCACAATTATAATTCCTACTCCAACAGAAAAAAAAAAAACTATTCATTCAGTCTCATTCATTTCTTTTTTTTTTTTTCTCATTTTCTCTCCAACTTGATTAAAAAAATTCCTTAGGTCAGGCTTATTTTTTACTTCATCTTTATTTTTTTAAATGAGAAAACCTTGTACATTAAAAGTGCTCAATAAGACTGAGATACACTTAGTACAATTAAGACAATTGGAGTCAGAAATGAGAAATAATAACTAAAAGTGATAATAGAAGAAATAAATTTTCACTGGTAGCGAGTAAGCCTTATTTAGTATAAAGTATTTCAGACCCTCTATTATGGGGTGACTTGCATCCCCCAAACTTTACATGTTAAAGTCCTAATCCTCAGTACCTGAGAATGTGACCTTATTTGGAAACAGGGTCATTGCAGATGTTATTAGTTAAGATGAGGCCAGATCAAAGTAGGGTAGGCTCCAATCCAATATGATCAACATCCTCATAAAAAGAGGAAGTTTGGGCACAGAAAAATGGACATGAGAGAATGCCATGGGAAGCTTGGAGTTCTGTTGTCACAGTCAAGGAAGCTAGGAGAAAAAATATTCGCTCTCAGAAGAGGGTCACTGTGGCTGATGCCTGTAATCCTAGCACTCTGGGAGGCTGAGGAGGATGGATTGAGCTCAGATGTTGAGACCAGCCTGAGCAAGATCAAGACACCCCCCCCACTCTAAAAACAGGAAAAATTATCCAGGCATTGTGGCAGGCACCTGTAGTGCTAATCAAGAGGATGAGGCAGGAGGATCACTTGAGCCCAAGAGTTTGAGGTTGCTGTGAGCTATGATGCCACAGTACTCTGCCTAGGCTGACAAAGTGAGACCCTGTCTTAAAACAAAACAAGATTTGCTCTCATGGTCCTCAGAAATAACAAACTGTTTATACTTTGATCTTAGAGTTCTAGCCCCTAGAACTGTGAGACAATAAATTTCTGTTGTTTAAACTACCCAGTTACTGGTACTTTATGGCACCCCTAGTAAACTAAACACTCAATTTCTTTTTTAATTTTTTGCGAGAGTCTCACTATGTCACCCTCAGTAGAGTGCTGGTGGTGTCACAGCTCACAGAAAGCTCAAACTCTTGGACTTAAGCAATTCTCTTGCCTCAGCCTCCCAAGTGGCTGGGACTACAGGCACCCGCCACAACACCCAGGTATTTTTTGTTGCAGTTGTTATTCTCGTTTATCTGGCCCAGTCTGGTTTGGAACCCACCAGCCTCAGTGTATGTGGCTGGTGCCGTAACCACTGTGCTACTGGCACTGAGCCCTCAACACTCAAATTTTAACTTACAATCATCTTTACAGATGGTCATTTACTGTGAAGTAGACTTGGTTGCTGACAATGCATGGAGCCTATACTGAAATTATGAGGATTGAATTTAATATACAAAGATAGAGCCAGAGGAGAAGTATTCAAAGAGAAAAAGAAAAAGAGGAAGGTGAAGTGAAGTTTCTCCATGGTTCAAACTAGGGATTTTTAATCCCCAATGACTCTCGCTTTCTTTCCTATAGCTTGCAATGCTAGTTTATTATCATTAGTATGCCAGAGTCACAACTGTGAAGACTATAAAACTCAAGGAGTTGGAGCTTAAACATTCCTCAACTCCACCTGAAACCTCCTATCTTGCCTTAATGCCACTGAAAACACACTTGGCCTTCTAGCAGAAAAGAAAAAAAAAAGCAAACTTCATTGATCTTTGTCTTTCCACAGGCTTTTGGCAGGCATTTTCAAAGAGCACAATTATAACTGGTTGTGGGAATTTTTTACAATAATTGGATCTAATCTTAGATGAGGCAATGGCCTGCTCTCTGATTAAAGATTGAACCCACAGGGGATTAAATGAGTAAAGAAACACCTATCTACAAAGTGTATGTATGGAACTCAACTCGTTAGCCATGGACTGTCAGAAAATATTTAGGTTTTCCCTCTTAGATGGAATCAGGAATTCCGATACTCCATGAATAAGGAAACCATGATTCAAGATTCCTTGTTTGCACCAGTCCCTTAGGAGAAGCCATGGCAAAACGCTCCCAGGGTCAAATGTGGTTTTTTGTAAAATTTGGGGGGGGATTTATTCTTTTTCCTTAAAGAATTTCCTCAGAGTTCTATGAATTATGGATCAAATCATCTCTCTAACAGCAACAGGCCAATGCTCTGTCAAGAGTTGTGAGCTTTAAGCTTTCTGCCCGTATCCTCTGCAGAATGAAAGTGCCCATCCCAACAGGGCGAAACCAAGCTACAGCCCCACTGAACAGCTGATGGATCCACTGATGGGTGGCAGAGCTAAAAGAACTGCCCATGTTTTAAATACTGTACCAGAAACTGACGGTGCACTCCTCAGAATGCCATGAAGAGTTGTCTCACATTGAGGCTACATACTCCTCCCGAGCCATTGATATTGCCACCTTGACTTCTCCTGAGTAGGAAGGAAGTTATATGTCAAAAAAGAGAAGTCATAGAGACAGTGGGGGTGGGGGGAGAAAAGGGGAAAATAAAAATAAACAAGGAAATAATTTTCAATTAGACTTTTTTTTACAAGGAGAAATCAATCAATGTATGAAAATAAAGCTTACCTTAGGGAAGTCAGAATGAGCCTTTAAAATGACTGCCAATGCCTTTTAAATTACATTCCATTTCAGAATATGTTAGAAATATGTGAAAACTGAGATATGAAAGTATCCTTTAATGAGTGATACAGAATTAAGGAGATTACAAACGAATATAAGGCAATAACAAAAGATAAACTTTGAATTCCCATTTTAATACTCAAGTTTAATGTTCCTAAAGTCAAGAGAGGCCATTAAAAGCAAAGAAAATAAATCTCCATTTTAGTTGATTTTTGTTTTTTTACTTCAAAAGATAAGCAAAAGATTGAAATATGCTTTATTGAAATCTGCTTTGTTCTCTTATCAAAAAGCCATTATCTGGCTCAATGCCTATACCTCAGCAGCTGGGGTGCCAGCCATGTACACTGGAGTTGGCGGGTTTGAATCCAGCTCAGGCCTGCCAAACAACAATGACAACTACAACCAACAAATAGCTAGGTGTTATGGCAGGCGCCTGTAGTCCCAGCTACTTGGGAGGCTGAGGCAAGAGAATTAATTGCTTAAGCCCAAGTGTTAGAGGTTGCTATGAGCTGTGATGCTACAGCACTCTACCCAGGGCGACAGCTCGAGACTCTGTCTAAATAATAATAATAATAATAATAATAATAAACATTATCTGCTGCCCTAACCTCTGAAGGTGAGAATCAATTAATCTGCCTCTAGGATATAGATGAGCTCTTCTTACTTAATCTAGATATGGTGCACACAGACTGCTTATAGAATTGTTTCTTAACTTCAACCAAATATCTACCAGAAACTGTTAATAAACCTAGCACCAGTAACTAATTACTAATAACATATTAATACATATCCAAAATATTACAATAAAAACTTATGGAAAATTCAACATACAAAGTATGTCATAGTAATCAGTAGATTTTTGACTATGGATATTAAACTTAAAAGATAACACATAGTATCATGGTTATTAATCATATATATCTTTCATCTTCTCTGTTCTCAAACCCCAGTCCCACACCAAATCCAGAAAATTGAATTTTTGTTCTTTCTCAATTTTTATAAAGAAATAAAATTTCATAATTACCTGCATGCCTTTTTATAAAAATTTAATATAACATCTTTCAAAGTCTTTGGTGGTAAATCTATTTTTCTCTGATCTGAAACACTTACTTTTCAGGTGAACTGTTGTAGTTCAAACTGACTATCTAGCTGTTATATTTAAATGTCCATAATTCACAAAAGAAGTTCCAAAGAGGTCTTTGGGATATGATCTAATTTGGCATTCACTCAGAAATTAATCTCTAGAAGTGGTAATGCTCCTTCAATGAGCAATGAAAAGGTCTATCAGATTTGTGGCTTTGCATTTCGTAAATTGAAAAAAAAAGGCTTCCCTATGAAGCCATATGATTTAAATAACTAGTTTTTTCCATAGAATGCTAACCAGTATGGGATAAGTGCTCAAAACTCTTCAGCTAATACCTGATGTCAATGAGAAATCTCTTAATAAATGTGTTATTTAACCCTCAGTTACTAATATTCATGTGGTACACAATAGATACTAGCATGAAAAAAAGGCCCTAAAGTTTATAATAAAGATATCAAAACCTGTTATTTCAATGGGTTTCAGCTTTCTTTGTTTCTGTCAGGAATAACTGATAATCAGGATAGTGCCAGAAGAGGGCTCAATTTTCAGGAAGTTGCACCTGTGATTTCAGCTGCTGCAGGTCAATGGCAGACACTCAAGCTGAAATTGCAGAAGCTATAAAACTGTTGACAGCAGAACTCAATTTAACTGCCCTCACATTCCCAGCAAATACTTTAGGAATTGGGTTAACCAGCTGCATCCCAGTCTGTAGACACTGCTACCAGATAGGGAGCCATAGCATTTTCACACTCCTTTTAATTGTTGTCATTAATTTTTATGTAAATAATAACAATTAATGTTGAATACTTATTGTATCTCAGGCATCTTACTACCTGTTTTACATGTAATTTATGGTTCACAGAAGATAAGAAACCGAACTTCCAAGAGATAAACAATCTGCCCAAATCCTCAAGCACTTCCCCATCCACACAATGATTTGAACTGGCATGTAAGATTCAGAACCACACTATGCTGTCATGCTTCTCATGAAACAATCAGACAAGCAGCAATGGTCAGGACCTTGTGAGAAATGCAGAATCTCAGGCACCCCCAGACATAATGGATCAAATTTTCATTTTATCATGATACTCCCAGGAGCCTACACACACAACGGATGAAGCACTGCTCAGTGTTCAACTTCACTGAAAAATATTCAAGTGATCTTTATGGATCTCCTTTGTTTTGCCAGGGAATTAAAATCAGTGGCTTACTTATAAACACACACAAAGAATTCCAGAATGTATGCTTTCAGCTATAAATAATATACAAATTAAGAAAAATGACGTGAGAAAAGCAGCATTCTACAAAGGATTGCAAGGAAGAGATATCAGATTTATCCTAGTCAAAATTCAAAGGTATTTCATAATTTAATGTCTAAATCTCAACAATACAATGTTCCTAGCAAAAATAATTACAATAAATGTTCAATTTTATTTAAAAATCAATTAAGTGTATTCATCATATGTTTATCCATTTATCTATTCAACAAGAATTGCTGAATGTTTACAAGACTTGTTCCCAAATTTTCACTAGCATCAGAAGCACACTGAGGGCTTGTGAGCACAAACTAAGACACAGAAACACAAAAATCTAAGACGGGCAGCTGCTCTATCCAGCACTATTTCTGAGAATGAGAAAATAGAAAATAAGATTTAAAAATAGGTTGCAGACAAATAGTGGAAGATAAAATTAAGTGCACTGGATGTTTATTATAAAAAGTAGGGTGCTACTTAAATATATTTTAACAATGTGGAGTTATAATCAGTTCTGTATTTTAAGAAATTTGATCTATAATTATCATACCTACATTCCCATAGCTAATATGTTCCAAAGGTCAGATTTCAAACATCAGTCATTTTGACTCTTTTTCAAGTCCTCCATTTTGCAAATATTTTAGAAAAGAAGAAAAGTGATAAAATGGTAGTAAATGTAGCCAGTTTAAGAGTAAGATAGATGGATGGATGAATGGACGGACGGACGGACAGACAGATGGATGGACGGATCGATGGATGGATGGATAACAGGATAGCTAGAGACAAAAGGAAGAGAAGAAACAGGAGACTATGTATGTTCGTAAACTGAAGGAGAAAATGGAAATGGAAAATTAAAGAGAGAAACTACATGGGTGTAGTATTGGAAAAAGACACAGGAAAGATCTATACCACAAGTGGCCAGCTGAGCCACAGAAAACAAGCTTGCTTATAATGGGACAAAGCTGAAAAGGTTAAGTGAAGGTACAGATCAAAAAGAGACATATAAACTTCTCATATGCACGTTTATCTGAAAGGGTCTTCTGTTCCCAATAAAGTAACAACAGGAGGGTTTTTGTTTTGTTTTGTTTTTTTTTTTTTGAGACAGAGCCTCAAGCTGTCCCCCTGGGTAGAGTGCCATGGCATCTCAGCTCACAGCAACCTCCAACTCCTGGGCTCAAGCGAGTCTCCTGCCTCCGCCTCCCAAGTAGCTGGGACCACAGGCGCCCGTCACAACGCCCGGCTATTTTTTGGTTGCAGCCATCATTGTTGTTTGGTGGGCCCGGGCTGGATTGGAACCTGCCACCTTAGGTGTATGTGGCTGGCGCCTTAGCCACTTGAGCCACAGGCGCCGAGCCGCCAGTCTAAATTATTTGTTTTTAAGTAGTGTGTTATTTGCCAACTACCTTTCCCTTATTATAATCTTAAAATAAATGTGTTAGGGCGGCGCCTGTGGCTCAAAGGAGTAGGGCGCCGGCCCCCTATACCAGAGGTGGCAGGTTCAAACCTGGCCTCCCAGCCACTATCTTTGTTTATTTAAATAGGAGACATCTTATTTAAAAATTATTTTGGCTAGGTATAATGTGGAATGAAAGACTTTGGAATGAAATGAACCTGGTTTTTCAGTCTTGATTCTACTTCTTTCTAATAGTGTGATTTGTATGATCTGTGCCTGTTTCTTTGTTAGCAGAGAGAGAATTTAATGGCCAGACATGGTGGGTCATACCTATAATTATAGCATTTTGGGAGGCCAAGTTGGGTGGATTGCTTAAGCTTAGGAGTTTGAGACAAACCTGAACAGGAGCAAGACCCCATCTCTACTGAAAATAGAAACACTAGCCAGGCATGGTGCCTGTAGTCCTTGCCAGTTGGGAGGCTGAGGCAGGAGGATCCCTTGAGCCTAAGAGTTTGAGGTTGCTGTGAGCTATGCTAATGCCACTGCACTTTACCCAGGGTGACAGAGTTAGACTCTATCTCAAAAACAAAAAGAAAACAGTGACAGAGAGAGTAGTTAAAATCTCTTCCTTGACGTTATTTTTCAGGGTTATTTGTGCTTTTGTTTTTTGTAAAATTTGTATTTATAATTCACATTCTCCCTTCCTTCCTCCCTCCTTGTTTCTTTCTTTTTTCCTTGTAATCCAAACATTTTAAACCATTAAGTTACATTATTGATCTATGAACAGCAATTTTATTTTATTTTTATTTTTTGAGACAGTCTCACTTTGTTGCCCTTGGTAGAGTGCTGTGGTGTAATAGTGCACAGCAACCTCTAATTCTTGCCCTCAAGCAATTCTCTTGGGCTGAGCCTCCCAAGTAGCTGGGACTACAGGCACCTACCACAACACCCAGCTATTTTTAAAGGTGGAGTCTCGGTCTGGCTCAAGTTGGTCTTAAACTCATGAGCTCAGGTAATCCACCCATTTTGGCCTCCCAGAGTTACAGGTGTGAGCCACGGCACAGCGCCCAGCCAGCAATTTTATTTTAAATGTAGAATGCCAATATTTTCTGATTTAAACATATGTTACTTATAAAAATACAGTAAAGAAAGCAAAAATGACCTGTCAGCACCCTTTTGCCAATATTTCCTTTACAGAAAGACCTGTATAGGACCAGAAATAAGAGTTTATGGTTACCAAGAATACCTGTACTGGCAGTTTTCAACGGAATGTTAAATTATTCCCAAGAAATATTCTGCTTTTTAACACTGACTTTTAAGGTGTATAAGCTTTAGGATGCTATAGGATTATTCTATTTAAATTTTGTAACCAGCCACCTGATTAAAAAGGCATACAAATATATTAGAAAGCTGGCCTGGTGACTTAAGCCTGTATCCCAGCACTCTGGGAGGCCAAGGTGGTTGGATTGCTTAAGCTCAGGAGTTCAAGATCATTGTGAGCAAGAGTGAGACCCCATCTCTAAAAAGAACTGTGCGTTGTGGTGGGTGCCTGTAGTCCCAGCTACTCAAGAGGCTGAGGCAAAAGAATCACTCGAGCTCAAGTGTTTGAGGTTGCTGTGAGCTATGAGGATGAGGCTACAGCCCTCAACCCCAGGGCAACTGAGTAAGATTCTGTCCCCCCAAAAAACCAAAACCAAAACAAATATATTAGGCAAATACTGATAATTTGCCCCTTCTTATACTTAAAGGTCATCTTTGATTATTTTTTCACAATGCAGATTACTAACCACTATAAGATCACAGCTGATTATTTTTTCAAACTACATTGCATTGAGTACTATTTCTAGATCCTTTACCATTTCTCAACTCTGCTACTATAATGTGAAAACAGCCTGAGACAATATGCCATCAAATGGATCTGTCTGTGTTCCCCCAAGACTTTGTTTACAAAACAGGTAGTCCAGGCCCTGGACACTATGCTACTGACCCTTTGTGTAGAATAAGCATATGGCTTTTCTGCACTAATTCAAGTTTGAGCAGTTAGAGCCCATGGACTAAATCTAGCCTAGTGCTTGTTTTTGTTAATAAAAGTTTATTGAAACCCACTATACTCATTAATCTTTTTTTTTTGTATGTGTCTGTTTTTGAGATACAATGGCAGAGTTGAGTGTTTGCCACAGAAACCACAGGCCTCTCTTTTAAATGTTTTTTAAATATTAGTTTTATTGCTGACACTAGTGATTACAAATAACATATAAACTTTGTCAATGTTACGGTAATTTGTACTTTGTGCTCTTCTCCTACTATACAGATACCTTCAAACAGTTTTTCATTCACCATCCTAATGTATGTGCTCTTATGGTAGATTTAACACTTAATGTATAAAAACCTCCTGAGATAGTATTATCATTCTTATTTTTCCAGTCAGTACTTAATTTAGGATTTTTGTCTTACTTACCCAGTTCTATTCTTCTTTACTCCTTCTTACTCCTCTACTTACACAGGAGGCTTCTTTCCCTTTGCTCAAAGAATACTCATTACCATTTGCTGTATTGTGGACCTTCTAATGAAGAATTTTTTTCTGCATTGCCTGAAGATGTCTTTAAGTCCTCAAGGATATTTTTGCTGAGTATCCTTTATAGATTTATACTTATAATATTTTGCAGGGAATCAAGACATGGATTCCCATGTCTTGGAATTTCTCATCCAAGACATGGGAAATTAAATAATATTTAATGAGAAATTGGTGATGAGAATTAAATAATATTGAGAAATATTAAATATTATTAAATAATAATATGAGAAATTAAATAATATTTATATAATTTGCATAGGACAATATTCTCAAATAATGGCATAAGTACCCTAGGATGTATAAAGACTTTTGAAAAGGTAATGGGCACACGTGGTTTAAAAGACAGGGGTGTGTCCTGTCTGTATGTCCCCTTTCCTAAAGTTGTTCTGCCTGAGGATTCCCCTGCTGTCAGAGTATCACGTTGGGATGGTTCTTTACCCCATCTTCTTTCACTAGTGGCCAGTAATAATACCACTTCCACTTTATAGAAGGAAAATGTACCTCCCAAATGTCCAGAATGTTATGTTTTACTAGCCCAGATGTAAAATCTTCTGAAGCACTAAATAAAAAGACAGGTAGCTGTTTCAGGGCCTTGATTTAAGGTGACAACGTCTGAGCCTAAAGAGCATAGTGTTGCTCTTCAGCCCACAGGTGCTGAGAACAAGAGAAATCAAGTGAAGAAAGGAGGCAGAGATTCTAATACTTGGATATCATCACTACTGGGGACCACCACTACCCTTGACTCAAGTTTGAGATTTTGTAACAAATTTAAAGCTGATTCAGAGAGATAAAAACAGAGCATCCCAGCTAGTGGCCATTTCCCAAATGGAGAATATCATACAGGCCCGTGTGACTTGATTTGTTTTAGTCTCTTCTTTATTCTCTAATATATGTTTAGAGGCCTATAAAAATCAGTGCAATTAAATAAAAAAGTATAAATTGGTAATAGCAGGATCTAGAAAAATCTGGGTGTGAAATAGGAATATATCATTCATGGGGTTCTTACTCTTACTTCATGATTCATGTAAGAACATATTAGCCACTGTGCAGGACCCTGTGGGTTTTATTTGCTGTCATCTTTCATCTGATCCCTCTGACAGCCATACAAGAGAATCAGGATAAGTTACATCAACTGAGAGAAAGCAGACTGATTTCTTGAGGGATTTTGATGTTTCATGGCACATAATTCTGAGATATCATATAGGTCTTTGATGGTTCTTCACAGAGGTGATGTGGTTAGGTGGTATTTTTTGTTGTTTTGTGTTTGTTTTTGGAGATAAGAGTCTCACTCTGTTGCTCCAGCTAGAGACAATGGCATCATCATAGCTCACAGCAACCTTAAACTCCAGGGTACAAGCAATCCTCCTGCCTCAGCGTCCAGAATAGCTGGGACTACAGGTCCCTGCCACCATGCCCTACTAATTTTTCTATTTTTAGTAGAGATGGGGTCTTGCTTTTGCTCAGGCTGGTCTCAAATTCCTGTGTTCAAGCATTCCTTCTACCCCAGCTGCCCAGAGTGCTAGGATTATAGGTGTGAGCCCCTGCAGCCAGGCTATAAGTGGTGTTCTTAACTGAAGCCTTCTCATCAGTATGAAACCAGATTTCCTGTATTTGTTTCTTTATTGTGTCTAATATGGTATTATTCCTAATAATGTGCACACATACATATGCATTTGTGTGTATACATGTGTTTATATTAAGGTGACCAGATTTTAACATTGGTAAAGCAGGACACCATTGACCGTGGCGGGGGTGGGGGTTTCTTAATTAAAAATTTGGTCTATATGGAGCAACAAAAATTTTCATAGAACGCAAAAATAGTCTTGTAATATATATTTTTTAATTTCAACATAAGTACAATTTACAAATGTAATACATTAAAAA
>CAUYTI010065648.1:0-71979 GCA_963575145.1 Galago senegalensis
ATCACATTTATTGACTTGTGTATGTTTAACCATCCTTGCATCTCTGGAATAAAACTCAGTTGTAGTGTATTATGTCTTTGATGGGTTGTTGGATTCATTTTCTTAGTATTCTGTTGAGGACTTTTGCATCGGTGTTCATCAGGGATATTTGTCTGCAGTTTGCCTGGCTTTGGTATGAAGGTGACACTGGCTTTGTGGAATGGGTTAGGGAGAATTAACTTCTGAAATTTTTTTTAAAAAAATAGTTTCAGTACGATCGGTACCAGCTCTTCTTTGTATGTTTGTGAATCCTTCTGGTGCTGAGGTTTTGGGGGGGAGGGGGAGGGATTCTTACTGATTCAATCTCATTTCTCATATTCTGTTCAGGATTTCTATTTCTTCATGGTTCAATCGTGGGAGGTTGTATGTTTCTAAGAATCTTTCCATTTCCTCCAAGTTTTCTCGCTTGTGAGCATAGAGTTTATAGTAGTCTCTGATTTTTTTTTCTGTGGTATTTGTTGTAACGTCCCCCTTTTCATTTCTGATTTTGTTTATTTGAATCTTTTTTTTTCCCTTGGTTAATCTAGCTGGCCAGACTATTGATTTTTGTTTATCTTTTCAAAGAATCAACTTTACATTTCATGGATTCTTTTGATTGGATTTTGTTTGTCTCAATTTCATTTACTTCTGCTCTGATATTTCTTCTAGCTTTGGGTTTCTTTCTAGTTCCTTGAGTGTAACGTTAAGTTGTTGCTTTGTATTCTATTTTGGGGGGATATAGTCATTTAACAATATAAACACCCCCTTACTACTGCCTTTATTATATTATAGAAGTTTGGTATGTGATGTCTCCCTTTTCATTTGTTTCAAATTTTTAAAAAATTTTTATCTCAGGCAGCACCTGGGCTCAAAGGACTAGGGCACTGGCTCCATATACCAGAGGTGGTGGGTTCAAACCCAGCCCTGGCCCAAAACTCCAAAACTGTTTTTTATCTTATTTTTTTCATTGACCTAAAGATCGTTCACAAGCAGGCTGTTTAATTTCCATGTTTTTGTATAGCTTTCAGAGTTCCTCTTGGAATTGATTTCTAGTTTCACTCCACCCTGATCCAAACAGATACTTGATACGGATTTGATTTTGAGAAAATGTATTGAGATTTATTTTGTGGCCTAACACAACCTTGCAGAATGTTCCATGTCATGAAAATGTATATTCTGTAGTTGTTGAGTAGAATACGCTGTAAATTTCTGTTAGGTCTAATTGTCAAAGTCTAATTGAAGTGCAGTGTTTCTTCGTTGATTATCTGTCTAGTGCTATCAGTAGGAGGTGGAAGTCCTCACCTATATTGTATTGTTATCTATCTGTTTTCTTAAATGTAGTAATTTTATGAATCTTGGTGTTCCAGTGTTGATACCTATATATTTAGGATTATATTCTATCTTATTATTGAATCAATTCCTTTATCACCTTCAGTGACCTTATTTTTATTTATTTTTTTGAGACAGAGTCTCACGTTGTTGTGGTGGCAGCATAGCTCACAGAAACCTCAGACTTTTGGGCTTAAGCAATTCTCTTGTCTCAGCCTCCTGATTAATTGGGACTACAGGAGGTGCCCACCACACACACGCCAGGCTATTTTTTAGAGATGGGATCTCACACTTGCTCACGCTGGTCTTGAACCTGTGAGCTTAGGCAATCCATCTGCGTTGGCCTCCCAGAGTGCTAGGATTAAGATGTGAACCAACCTTACCATGTTTTATTTTGTTTTGTTTTTTTTTTTGTACAGACAGAGTGTCACTTTATCATCCTCAGTAGAGTGCCATAGCATCACACAGCTCACAGCAACCTCCCACTCCTGGGCTTAGGCAATTCTCTTCCTCAGCCTCTCAAGTAGCTGAGATTACAGGCACCTGCCACAACACCCGGCTATTATTTTTGTGGTTGCAGTTTTCCTGGGGCCAGGTTTGAACTTGCCACCCTCGATATGTGTGGCCAGCACCCTACCCACTGAGCCATAGGTGCCACCCCTACCATTTTTTACTGTTGTTGGTTTAAGATCTTTTTTTTTTTTTTTTTTTTTTGAGACAGAGTCTCAAGCTGTTGCCCTGGGTAGAGTGCCATGGCATCACAGCTCACAGCAACCTCCAACTCCTGGGCTAGGGCGAGTCTCCTGCCTCTGCCTCCCAAGTAGCTGGGACCACAGGCTCCCCCCACAACACCCGGCTATTTTTTTGGTTGCAGCTATCATTGTTGTTTGGCAGGCCCAGGCTGGATTTGAACCCGCCAGCTCAGGTGTATGTGACTGGCCCCTTGCTTGAGCCACAGGCGCCAAGCCTTAAGATCTTCTTTATCTGATATAAACATAGCAACTCCTGGTTGCTTTTGGTTTCTGTTTGCGGTGGACTGTCTTTTTGCTATCTTTCTACCTTTAGCCTATAAGTGTCTTTACTAGTAAGGAAGTTTTCTTATAAGCAGCATATAATTGTGTCATTTTTTCTTAACAATTATGTCAATCTATATCTTAAGTGGGACATTTACATTCCAGATAAAAATTGATGTGTGAGTTCTAATTTCTATCATAATGATGATTGTTCTCTAGTTGCTTTGTAGATTTGTGTAATAGTTTGGTTAGACCTGTGGGTTTTATAGTTTTGTATGTTTTTTATGATGGTAAGTATTAACTTTTTGTTTTCATGTTTAGAACTTCCTTGAGCATTTCTTGTAGAGCTGATCTAGTGGAGACAGATTTCCTCAGCATTTGCTTGTCTGGGAAAGTCTTTCTTTCTTCATTTATTATTTTTTGGAGGCAGTTTTACTACATCGTCTGACTAGGACTAATTTGAAAGATTGGTCTTCAAGTTCTGATATTCTTTCTTCTGCTTGGTCTAGTCCAGTGTATTTCTTTTCTTTTCTTTTTTTTTTTTTTTTTTTTGAGACTGGGCCTCAAGCTATCCCTCTGGGTAGAGAGCCGTGGCATCACAGCTCACAGCAACCTCCAACTCATGGGCTCAAGCAAGTCTCCTGCCTCAGCCTCCCAAGTAGCTGGGACCATAGGCGCCCGCCACAACTCCCGGCTATTTTTTGGTTGCAGCCATCATTGTTGTTTGGCGGGCCTGGGCTGGATTCGAACTTGCCACCTTAGGTGTATGTGGCTGGTGCCTTAGCCCCTTGAGTCACAGGTGCCAAGCCTAATTCAGTATATTTCAACCTTTTTATCTCACAGCACACTTGAACCTACAGTTAAACTTCTATGGGCACACTTAAATTATGTTGATTAAAAAATAAGTAAAAGACTCTGTACCTGTGGCTCAAGTGGCTAAGGTGCCAGCCACATACACCTAAGGTGGCAGGTTCGAATCCAGCCTGGGCCCGCCAAAGAATAATGACGGCTGCAACCAAAAGATAGGTGGGCGTTGTGGCAGGCGCCTGTGGTCCCAGCTACTTGGGAGGCTGAGGCAGGAAACTCGGTTGAGCTGAAGAGTTGGAGGTTGCTGTGAGCTGTGATGCCACAGCACTCTACTCAGGGGGACAGCCTGAGGCTCTGTTTCCAAAAAAAATGAGTAAAAAAAGTATACTTACTGTGCTTTGAACCTCTTTGAAAATGATTTAATTAATCTTCAAAAATTTTTGTAGCACACGTAAGATCCTTTTGTAGCACACTGGCTAAAAATCATCTTCTAGTCTATTATTAAAGCTTTGAACTGTATTTTACATGTATAATGCATTTTTTATTCCCAGAGGGTTTTTTTTTTCAGTTTCTGTCTCTTTGGTAAATTTCTTATTTATATTCATAAGTGTTTTTCAGATTTCCCTGAGCTTCTTTAACATCAGTATTTTTTATTTAATTTTTATTTTTTATTAAATCATAGTTGTGTACATTAATGCAATCATGGGGTACGATGTGCTGGTTTTATATACAATTGGAAATGTTTTCATCAAACTGGTCAACATAGCCTTCACGGCATTTTCTTAGTTATTGTGTTAAGACATTTATATTCTACACCTAGTAAGTTTCACATGTACCCCTTGTAAGATGCACCATAGGTGTGGTCCCACCAATTACTCTCCCCCTGCTTCCCCTTCTTCTTGGGCTATAATTAGGTTATAGCTTTCATAAGAAAGTTATAAATTGGTTTCATAGTAGGGCTGAGTACATTGGATAGTTTTTCTTCCCTTCTTGAGACACTTTGCTGAGAATATGTTCCAGCTCCCTCCATGTGAGCATGTGAGAGGTAAAGTCTCCAGCATAAAGATCCTTTGAGGGTGTCGTAACACCATTTCCTTTATACTTCCAGAACTGTCATGCTGGTTCTATCTCATCTGAAGAAACTTTTTCTTCTTTTTAAACTTTCATTTGGATGGGATTTGTTTTATTTTCCCTTAAAGATATCCCTATAATGTATATTGTATAGGGTCCTTTGGCTTTACTTCTGGTTGCTTTTAGTGGCAAAGCCTCTGTATGAATTCTGTGATTATGGACAGTCTTAGTGTGGTGGCTTTCTCAAATGTTGGTTATAGACTTGCTGCAAGATAGGTGAAAGTCACAAAAGATGCCTGTCCTGTGGTTCACTACTGGCATGGCTGTGATGCCCAAAACACACAGTTGCCTGGCTCTCTGGCTCCCCTGCTCTTCACTGCCACTTGGGGTGAGAGGTGGGCCCATATTTCATACAAGCTGGGCCCCAGTGGCTACACTGCCAGTTGGGGACACAGTCACCCCAACAGCTCCAGAAAGATAGTCCTCCATCATTCTTTGGCTAGTTTCACATGAGAGCAGCCCTGGCTGTGTTTGCATAAGTGAGTGGATAAGCGGGGAGGAAGTTCCCTCTCCAGGCCTGGCCCAAGCAACAAGGTCAGCTGGTGGGATGGAATTACACATCTCCCTTGCAGAGCCAGCACAGCATTTGTGTCTCTGTTGGAAGTGGTGCGACAACTCCCAGTACACTTGGCTGAGAAGAGCATGTGTTTTGGTTTCCTTTGTTGCGAGGGAGGCTTCTTTGGTGTGCCATGCTCCCCTTCCCTCAGTAGCAGTCCTCCTTGCAGTTCCCTGGGCCCAGCAGCTCTGTGTGCTTGCTGCCTTGCTGGGGAATGTTAGTGGGGGCTCCTGTGAGGTACAGACATGAGAATTGAGGTTCCCTGGGTAGGACAGTCTCCTGGTGGCTGTGCCCCAAGTATGGTGCCCTCCTCCCACCGTTATGGTCCAGTGAGAGAGTGAGCAACCTGGTGTGAGTTTGAGTCTGATCCAATGCCCTTAAGAAGCGCCCCAGATCACTGCCTACACCGGTATTTAATTTTGTGGGGGCAGAGGAGCTCCCTGACCATTTGGATACTGATCATCTGCCAGGGGGCAAGGGGAGCCAGACACCTCCACCTGCCCTTTCTATACAATGCTGTGTCCTCGGGGTTCCTACCCAACCTCTGTCAACTTGTCTCTTTCTTCTGTGCCCAGCTCCTTCCTGTCAGTTCTCTGCTGTGCTCTAGAGAGTGATGATTATTCACTTGCAACTGTTGTTCTTCTGAGATTCTGTGTTCAACATCTCTAGTTGTCCATCTTGAGTCTTCTTGCCCATTTTAAATCAGGTTCTTTGTCTTTTTGGAATCCAGTTTTATACATTCTGGATCTTAATCTTTATCAGATGTATGATTTGCAAATGTTTTCTTTTCCATAGGTTGCGTTTTTTATTCTACTGATTGTGTCCTTTGCACACACAAGTTTTAGGTTTCAGTGTAGTCCTATCTATATTTTTCTTTTTAATTTTTATTTATTTATTTATTTATTTTGAGACAGAGCCTCAAGCTGTCCCCCTGGGTAGAGTGCTGTGGCATCACAGCTCACAGCAACCTCCAACTCCTGGGCTCAAGCAAGTCTCCTGCCTCTGCCTCCCAAGTGGCTGAGACCACAACGCCCGGCTATTTTTTTGTTGTTGTTGTTGCAGCCATCATTGTTTGGCGGGCCTGGGCTGGATTCAAACCCACCACCTTAGGTGTATGTGGCTGGTGCCTTAGCCACTTGAGCCACAGGCACTGAGCCGTCTATATTTTTCTTTTGTTGCTCATGCTTTTGATATATCCAAGAAACCATTGCCAAATCCACTGTCATGAAGCTTTCCTCCTATGTTTTCTTCTCAAAGTTTTATTATTTTAGCTCTTACTTTTAGGTCTTTAATTCATTTTGAGTTCATTTTTGTGTATGGCAAGAACTACAAACAGTCTTGGCATGAATATTCTATTTCAACCTAAGAGACTTGACCAGACCTTAACATGGTTTCCAGCAGCCTGACACCAGTCAAGTCCCTGAGACAGTCCATTCCCTTTCTGTATTCCTGAAGGAAAAGGTCAGAGTTGTCAAAAGAATTTACTATTTGGCCTAACCAACACCTGAAGATAGGTTCCTGATCTCTCTTTCTTAGAGCAATTATAAAAAGGGCTTACAATTGTGACTTCTTCCTCAGTCCCTTTAAGATGTGTATGCGTCTCCTGCAACTCCAGCTGCTCAGGAGGGTGAGGCAGGAGGATCTCTTGAGCTCAGGAGTTTGAGGTAGCTGTGAGTTAGTCTGATGCCACAGCATTCTAGCCTGGGCAACAGAGCATGACTCTGTCTAAAAGAAAAGAAAAAGATTGGCAGTGCCTGTGATTCACTGGGTAGGGCACCAGCACCATATACGGAGGGTGGCAGGTTCAAACCTGACCCCGGCCAAACTGCAACAAAAAAAATAGCCAGGCATTGTGGTGGGCACCTGTAGTCCCAGCTACTTGGGAGGCTAAGGCAAGAGAATCACCTAAGCCCAAGAGCTAGAGGTTGTTGTGAATTGTGACACCACGGCACTCTATCGAGGGTGACAAAGTGAGACTCTGTCTCTCAAAAAAAAAAAAAAGATAATTGGGTAAATATTTTTAGAATATGAGGAATTCTTTCATGTGGCAAATACTTCTCAATTTTTTTAAACGCATACCTTCATATCTATTCTAAAGTAATGTTCTATTTTTGCATAGGAACTCATGATTTACAAAATACCTCCCCCCTTCACAGTATGTCTCGTTTGGCCCTTGTGAGAGCACTGGGAGGTCCTAGTCAAAGAAGAAGCCTGTCAGCAACACTGTGAAGGGGGGACAAGGTCATGTTTAATTATGGAGCTGTCAGCTATTGGGATAAGAATCCAGCTGGGTGTGTTGTCCTTGACAATTAGACTTGTCTCTCACAGGGATGTGCTTGTTTGCTGTTCAGCATTCATTTCGCATTCTGCTTGATAAGAGTGTTATATAAGTTCTCTTGGAACTCTCCTTTTCTCTAATCTCAGCCATTAGGTTTGTAAAAAATTGCCCTGACCTCCAGATTTGGGGATTTGCTACAATTGCTTTTACCAGTGGTTCTCTATCTTGGTTCCAGAAGAGAATCATCTGAGGGGTTAAAATACTGTGGGCTCCATCCCCAGAAGTTCTGGTTTAATTGTTATGGGAAGGGCCTGAACATGGGTTGGTTAGTTTACTTTTTAATAGACTTTAATTTTTAGAGCAGTTTTAGATTGCTAAGTGGTAAGCACACAGTTTGCATATACCTCTGCCTCCCCCTACAACTTCCCACTATCAAAGTGATAAATTTGTTAGAATTGATGTACCTGCTTTGACACTCATCATTGCCCACGGTTTATATTAGGGTTCATTCTTGGTGTTGTGCATTCTCTGGAGTGGATAGGTGTACACACCATCATAGTGTCAGAGAGGAGTTTCACTGCCCTAAACATCCTCTGTGCTTTCCATATACAATCCTCCCTCTGAATCCCTGGCAACCACTAGTGTTTTTATTCTCTGCCTAGCTTTGTCTTTTTCACAGTGTCACATAGTTAAAATTATTCATCTATAGCCTTTTCAGATGGACTTCTCTCCTTTAGTAATATGCCTTTAAAATGTTCCTGTTTGTTCTGATATGCAGCCCTGTGTGAGAGCCTATCTTCCGAGGTCAATTAAGTTTGCAAACTCATCCTAGAAAAAGCGTTACATGCCTCATTGCTGAATATCATTACAGACACCTTTGAAGTGCTCCTCTTGGGAGGTTATGTACTGACTGCAGTGCCTAATCCACCCTTCAAAGGAGTGGAACTCTTTTTCTGGAATGCAGTTTTGGAACCCAAAGCAGTTTTGGAACTCTTTTTCTGGAATGACCATCAAAGCTGTTATCGTATTACTCTTGATGTCCTGAATGTCATTGGAATGTCTTCCTTTCAGTATTTCCTTTATGTCTGGGTAAAGAAAACAGTTTGCTGGCTAAAAATTCCCTCAGAGACAGTGCCATATGAACTGGTGCCTTACTGTGATACAAGAGCCACAGCTTTCTCATGTCAAAATTTTCTTAACTGCTTAATCTACTGATGTTTACTTAGTCTGCTATACTTCTCATGGTCAGCTGATGGTTTTGATGCACAATTCAATAAGTTTTTGCAATGTTTTTGTCAGTTGTGCTTGTTACTGACTGCCCATACCTCTCTTCATCAGTGATGCTTTCTCTTCACCCATAAACTTGGACTAACATGCCCCTGATTTCATTTCCATTCTTGCTAAATTTAACAAGAAATGTATGAATATTTGTTTGTTGTCTTAATTCGATCTCTAGCATTCAGAGATTGGCAAACAAAAAATTACAACAATAATGAATGCCACTGAGCAAGACCCCACCACACATTCATGTGAACACAACTGTGAGGCCCTGATATACCAAGTTTATGAAACCTTACCAAGTTGTTTGTATGGTGTTGCCAATGTAAACGCATGGTGACAAGTTTGTGAACTTAATTGTCAGACCTAGTAAACCAGTTGGCATTTTCCTTTTCCTAGCTACTTTATTTCAGGAATGGCCAAGTTTCCCCATTGGGCCTAGTCAGAGCAAACTGTTAGAACATAGAGGCTGTTTCCTGTAGGCTCCAAATGAGGATGCCTGTACTCTCAAGAGAGGCCCTGCCTACCTGAGGCTGGAGCCAGGACTTGAAAAGGTAGAGGTCAGCAAAGGAGAAAAGCTTGCCCTGACACATCACTGTGCCTGAAACCAGATCTCTGGACTGTTGAGATGTATGACTTGGGATGCTTTGGGCTGTGGGTAATAGAGACCCAACTCAAAGTGGCTTACAGATAAGGACATTATTTCACATTATATGAAATCCACAGTTCCTGTCTGGGTGATCAGCTCACTAAAACAACAAAGACCCAGGTTTTTCCATCTTATTCTCTGCCATGCCTGGTGTGGTGGTTCTATCTTTAAGTCACTCAAAGGGCTGAAAGATGGCTATAGCAGTTCCTATGTCCTTTATAGGTATTGACAGCATCAAAAAGAAGAGGGACCATATCTTTCAATCTCCTCCTAAGAGAGGGACGTCTCTCTCAGAATCCCTCCAGTGGGCTCTGCTCAGATCCCAGTGGACAGAACCGCTAAACCAAACCCAGCAAGGAAAGGAGATTACCATTAATGCCTAAAACTAACAAGGATTTCCTCTTGTCTGGAGATAAGATCAACTTCTCAGGCAGTGGAATAGCTGAATAAAATTGGGGCTTTAGAAAATTGTGATTCTCTGAAAGAGACTCTTAGAGAAGGATGAGGGAGGATGATGTTAGGTACACAGCAATCTTTTTTTTTTTTTTATTCAAACACCAACTTGAACCTGTAAGAGTGCTCTTGACTGGTTTAATTCCACTCAAGCCAAACATTTTTATAGACTGCCTGACAGAGGGATTGGGGATGAATTTAGTAAGCACTGTGGAAAGCTAAGTGACGAAAATTCCATAAAATGGGAATGATGCAACTCAGATTTCCAGTCTAGTAGGTCCCTGGCACACCCTCCATGTCACCTGTTAGCAACTGTCCGCTTGGCGTTGTGCCAGTGAAGCGTCAGCTCCACTGGTGGGAGGAGACTCTCCTGACCAATTTCTACTCCCTGGCAGTGCAGTGCAGCCACCTCAGACAGTGGGAAGTGGGGAGTTTTGCTTTTTGCCAGGCTGTGCCATGCAGCCTTGGGGACAGTAAATACAATCAGCCAGAGGGTGAGGCAGCCTGTGAGGAAATGACAGAGTGGGGCCACAGGCACCAGGGTGTGTATGACGCTTGAATATTGTGGGATATTTGATTGCAGGAGAGTTATTTGACCTCTCGGAGTCTCAATTCCACATCCCTAAAATGTGGATAATGATATGTATGCAGAACAGTGTGAGGGCTCTGTGGATAATGTACGGGAGGGAGTCCCACTCGTAGCAGGTGCTCAATAAGCACATTTTCCCATTTCTCACAAGGCCCCGAGACATGAAAAAGTCTTCAAGCTTCAGGGTAAGACTTGAGTTCATCTCTAGGCAACTTACCAAAGGCTTGTTGTTTTTATTTCTCTGAGTCTTACTTTTTCTCTCAGCTTTGAGGATTCCATGTGATGGTGTAAAGGTATAGAGAGGTGCTTAAAAGATCTCCTTTCCCTTCCTTCTAGGCCCACATTACCTATTTGACCAGAAAGTTTGAGATGAAAGAACCCAAACAGGCTCAGCGCCCATAGCTCAGTGGTTAGGGCGTCAGCCTCATACACTGGGGCTGGCAGGTCTGAACCCGACCTGGGCCTGCTAAACAACCACCACAACAAAAAATAACCAAGCATTGTGGCAGGTACTTGTAGTCTCAGCTGCTTGGGAGGCTGAGGCAAGAGAATAGCATTAGCCCAAGAGTTTAAGGTTCTGTGAGCTGTGATGCTATCACTGTACTGTGGGTGACCACCATGAGACTTTGTCTCAAAAAAAAAAGAACCCAAACAGAGAGATGTAATTGTGCCCAGGGGAGGAAATTTCCAGTGTCTGCTCACAAACCCCTTCTTCTCCAGCCTTCCTTTTGTTCCTTCCAGCCATCTGAGTGAGAATTACCCAGGGTCTTGGTTAGAAATGCATATTCCTGGGCCCCAGGCAGGCCTCTGACTCTGGCTATCAGGAGGAGGTGCCTATAGGAATGTGTGTTTTAAGAGGCTTCCCTTGACTCAGTGCCTGTGGCTCAAGTGGCTAAGGTGCCAGCCACATACACCTAAGGTGGCAGGTTCGAATCCAGCTGGGCCACCAAAACAACAATGATGGCTACAACCAAAAAAAAAAAAAAGCTGGGTGTTGTGGCAGGTGCCTGTGGTCCCAGCTACTTTGGAGGCTGGGGCAGGAGACTCGCTTGAGCCCAGGAGTTGGAGGTTGCTGTGATGCCATGGCACTCTACCCAGGGGGACAGCTTGAGGCTCTGTCTCAAAAAAAAAAAAATCAGCTTCCCTCATAATTCTCAGGCATACAGCTGGGGGAACATATTGGAGGGGTAGGGGTTAATGCAAGAAAAGCCTCAGTGGACCACTGGCCAATCTCGTCTCTCACAGGTCCACCTCCTGGGCCAGGTGGGACTTTCCTCAAGGCTATGCTGCGAGCTGCTGGGGCATCTCTACGGGGGATCAGTAGCAAGGGACCATAGGGACTGACAGGAGCTCCTTTACAAAGGAGGAAACTTGAACTCAAAGAGGGGAAGCAAGCTTGTGCAAACTGTCACGTCTGAGACTGCAGGAGACAGTTCCTGTCGTCTTCCACACCAGCAAATGGGGCTTTCATCACAGCTGATGAAGTGTGAGCTCCGGGGCTCCGGTGGTCCAGGTGGGGGAGGGGACCCATGTGGCCACCAGGAATCTTGTCCCTGGCAACATTTCTGCTAAATTGCTTAAAAAGATCTCAAAAAAAAAAAAAAAAATAAGGGCCAGGCACAGTGGCTCATGCCTGTAATCCTAGCGCTCTGGGAGTCTGAGGCAGGCAGATTGCCCAGAGCTCACAGGTTTGAGACCAGCCTGAGCGAGTGAGACCCTGTCTCTAAAAATGGCCAGGCACCTGCAGTCCCTGCTGTTCAGGGGGCTGAGGCAAGAGAATAGCTTGAGCCCAAGAGTTTGAGATTGCTGTGAGCTAAGATGTCAAGCACTCTACAGATGGTGACAAAGTGAGATTCTGTCTCGAAAGAAAAAAAAAGTTAAAAGCAGAAATTAATGATAGAAGATAATCACCCTATAGAGCAGTGATTTTTCTTTTTCTTTCTTTTTTTTTTTTTTTTTTTGAGACAGAGCCTCCAGTTGTCCCCCTGGGTAGAGTGCTGTGGCATTACAGCTCACAGCAACCTCCAACTCCTGGGCCCAAGCGAGTCTCTTGCCTCCGCCTCCCAAGTAGCTGGGACCACAGGCGCCCGCCACAACGCCCAGCTGTTTTTTGGTTGCAGCCGTCATTGTTGTTTGGCGGGTCCGGGCTAGGGATTCGAACCCGCCACCTTAGGTGTACGTGACTGGTGCCTTAGCTGGTTGAGCTATAGGCGCCGAGCCAGAGCAGTGATTTTTCAACCAATGTGCCATGAGAGGATCTTAGATGTACAGTAAAAATGTTTAAAGATCATTAATTAATTTATTTTCTTATTTTCCAAAGAAGTTCAAAGCACAGTAGTTTTTAACGAACATAATTTAAGTGTGCCATAGAAGTTTAATTATAGATTTAAGCGTGTTGTGAGATAAAAAAGGTTGAAAAACACTGCTATGGAGTATAATAAAATCTAAAGTTAATCAAAGTTAATCATTAAAGAAAAACACCTTACCAGAACAGACACAATTCTGTCAGAGAGGGAGAGAAAAAGGGATAAAAAAATTAATAATGAAAAAGAGGAGATAACTATGTATCTAACAGAAGTCACAGTGGTAGCAAAAGCATATTATGCACAATTTTTTTATGCAATATATTTGAAAAATAAGATGGATAAATTCCTACAGCATACAACTTATAAAAATACTCGATGACTATCTGAATAATCTTGTAATTATTAATGTAATTTCACCAGTGTCTAAAAATATGACCACAGAGAAATTGTCAGGCCCGGTCAGCTTGACAGCCTGAGTCTACAGAACGTGAAGGAACACCTCATTCCAATCCTACACAAACTCTTCTGTAGAACAGAAGAGACTCCCTGATTCCCTCTATAAGGTGGCACAAGCTTAAATTCAAAATCAGACAAGGACATGTCAAGCAAAGGAAAACTATAGGCCAGCCAACTTTTACTACGAACCTTAGACTATCTCTTTGCTGTGTTAAATCCAGCAGTATGTTAAAGATACTATGACCAAGTTGAAAATTGGGTTTAGCCAGTATGCAAAGAATGCAAAGTTGAAAATTATTTAGAAAAATCAGTGAATGTCATTCACCATATTAAGAGAGAAAAAGAGACTTCTGCTTCTGGCCATTATGGGAATGATAGAGTCCTAACTTGCTTCCTTGCTATAAAGAACTGAACATACTCAGACACTGGACGATGGGTGGTGCAGGACTGTGATTGCTGAGAGGGGGAGCAACAAGTGGGGTGAAACCTACAGCTGTCTTGGCTTTCTGCCCAGAGGTGCTTTCTAGCTCACATGCAAGAGACAGACCCCAGCAGAGAACAGTGGTGTCACCTCGTTGATGAGATCCATGTTCAGAAAGACAGAGGAAGCTGCAAGTTGTAGGGGGGGTCCCACAGGGGTCCCACAGGAGAAAGTGAGCTACATAGAAAAAGAGCTCTAGCATTCCCCAGAGGGATCCCCTCGAAACTTTGACTACTCGGCTATGAAAGGATCGGGTGAGACTCCATGAGTCTGAGTAAAGGGCGACCTGGCAGCTTTAAGCTGAACTATTTCCAGAGCTCCAAAGGACAGAGAGATACTCAAGCTCTGACTAGGCAGGCCTCAGTTCCTCAGGAGCGGTTCCTCAAGGGTCACGCCTTACGGGCAGGGTGAACCCATCCTTGGAGCAAAGGCTACTTGCAGTTACCTTACCAAAGCTTACAAATAAGCTTCGGAAAGATCAAGCTGATCTTTAAGTGATTTAACTGAAAACCAGAAAAAAAACCATTATCTTTTTAAAATCCAGACACTCTGCAGTGTAACATTGGAAATATGCAGAACCCAATTAAGAAATTACTACATATGTCAATAAGTGGAAAAACAGGACCCGTAACCATAGTAATGGAAGCCATCCGTGCTGAAGCATACAAACAAAAAGGCAAAGCGGTGGTGAGCTGTGAGCCTCAGACAGTACCCACAGTCTAACGTCCGTGGAACTGGAGTTACAGGAGAGGAGGAGTGGAGGGGGACAGTGCAGGAAATGATTAGAATAAGGAGAAATGGGAATGGCAAATATGGGGGTGGATATAGAAGACTTTTTTGGTCTTCCAAACAAAATTTAACATTCGACAATTTATTTAGAAGATAGACTATCTCTATTCATATAGTGGTAAGTAAAAAACAACAAAAAAGTAGGCTATTTAAAGCAAAAACCAGTGGCTAAGAATCATATGTTTATAATACGTGCAGAAGACAATTGATGACAATAATTGTAAAAAGAATGGAGAGAGGAAATCGAAGCGTATCATTTTAAGTTTCCAACACTATGAGTTAAGTGGTATATTATTTGAATGCAGACAAAGATAAGCAAAAGATACATAGTATAAAACAAGAGCTACCACAAAAAAAAGCAAAAAAGATAACAAAGTAGATAAAATAGAATACTGAAATATACTGCATTAATCTAAAGGAATGCAGGAAGAATAACAAATTTGGGACAAATGGGGGAAAAAAGCGAAGCGATAGATTTAGACCCAAATGTATTGACAATTACATTCAATGTAAATGTCCAAGAACTCTAACTAAAGGAGGCAGAGACTGTTAGACTGTGATAAAAATGCTAGATCCAAATATGCTGTATATGGAAGGTACTTTAAATATAATGACACATCCAGGTTGAAGATTGTTAGCTGGGCGTGGTGGAGCATGGTGGTAGTCCCAGCTACATAGGAGGCTGAGGCAGGAGGATCCCTTGAGCCTGGGAGTTTGAGGTTGCTGTGAGCTATGATGATGCTACTGCACTCCAGCCTGGGTGGCAGAGTGAGGTTCTGTCTCAATAAATAGATAAATAAGATCTCAAACAAATCACAGGGAAGTTGATATGGTGGTAGTATGAGACAAAGTAGAGATCAGGATTCTCATAATAAGTGTCAGCTGGGCTTAGTGGCTCACTCCCGTGATCCTAGCACTGTGGGAGACCTAGGCGTGTTGGGGGGACTAACACAGCCACACACAAACCTTTTCCCCTTCCCCTCCTCCTTTCCTCTTAAGACAAAGACACAAAGGATCTGGCTAGCCTACCCCCTGAGACGTTAGAGCCAAAAGACCGTCACTTTAATTTGCCCACTCCCTAGGGCCCATATAAAAGGGGTCTCTAACTGCCCCTGGGTGCAGATACCACCTTTGCACTACCCAGCAATAAACTGGGCCCCTTTCAATAAACTTGGCCTGAACATCTCCCCTGAAGCTTCATCTCTGGGTGCCATTGTTTACACCAGGGGTCCTCAAACTTTTTAAACAGGGGGCCAGTTCATTGTCCCTCAGATCGTTGGAGGGCCAGACTGCAGGCCCCTGGACGAGCCTGCTGCTTAGCAGGACAGGCAGCGGCAGAAGAAACACTGGGTGGGTCCGATAAATGTCCTAGGCAGGCCACATGTGGCCCACAGGCCATAGTTTGAGGATGCCTGGTTTACACCTTTCAAGACAGGAGGATCACTTGATGTCAGGAGTTCAAGACCAGCCTGGGCAATAGTGAAACCCTATCTCTACTAAAAATACAAAAATTAGCCAAATAAAATGATGTGTGCTTGTAGTCCCAGCTACTTAGGAGGCTGAGGTGGCAGGATTACTTGAGCCCAGGAGTTTGAGATTGTTGTGAGCTGTGACCATGCCTCTGTACTCTAGCCTGGGGGAAAGAGAGACTTTGTCTCAAAAAAAAAAGTCCAGGGGTGGCGCCTATGACTCAGTGAGTAGGGCGCCAGCCATATATACTGAGGGTGGCGGGTTCAAACCCAGCCCTGGCCAAACTGCAACAAAAAACTAGCTGGGCATTGTGACAGGTGCCTGTGTTCCCAGCTACTTGGGAGGCTGAGGCAAGAGAATCACCTAATCCCAAGAGCTGGAGGTTGCTGTGAGCTGTGACACTATGGCACTCTACCGAGGGTGACAAAATGAGATTGTCTCAAAAAAATAAAAGTCCATATGAGGAACATTGAGTCAAAAAATATAATTAAGAAGTAAAAGATACGATTTAGACTAGCAACAGAAACTAGAGAGGTCCAAGAAAAGGATACAGCTTTTAAGAAAGGAAAGAAAGGAAAAAACTGTATTAAAATTGTAACATTTAAGTCACATCTGACATCTGCAACTATAGGAGGTGCTCAAACATGACTTGTCATCATTTGTCATTGGTACATATTGAGCATTATAATTTTAATACAAGATTTTCTTTTCTTAAAATGTATATGTATTTTTTTTGGCACCCTCTGTATAAGGAAACTTGGGATAAATCTATCAAAACATATGAAAGCTCTTTATGGAAAAATCTATGCAATTTTATTGAAAGACATTAAATCTCTGTTTACATGACGTGACATCTGTCACGTTCTTGGATAAGGACTCAAAGATGTTGATTCTGTACAAGTCAATTTGTACATTCAACATAATTCCAATAGAGTGTTTGTAGATGTGTGTTTAACTTGGGAAGCTGATTCTAAATTTATGTAGAGGAATCAAAGGCCCAAGAACAACAAAAGGCACTCCGGAAGAGGTTGGGGGAACTGGCTCTACTGCATATTAAACTTATAAAGCCTTAGTAATTAAGATCATCACTAGTAAACAGAACAATGAAACTACAGGGAGCCCAGGAAGATAGTTCTGTGTGTATGGAAAGTTGACTAACAGAAAGTAGCAATTGTACTAAGTAGGGAAAGGATATTCTATTGTGTGTATTGGGGTGGGAGGAATTAGTTATTCAATTGGATTGGATCCCTACCTCACACACACAAAATCAGTTCTGGTTGGGTAGAAGACTGAAATGCAAAAGACAAATGTCACGATACTTAGAGGAAAGTATAGGAGAACATATGACGTAGGGGGATGAGATTTCTTAAAATACAAAAATTATGGGTGGTGCCTGTGGCTCAAAGGAGTAGGGCGCCGGCCCCATATACCAGAGGTGCCGGGTTCAAACCCAGCCCCGGCCGAAAGAAAAAAAAATACAAAAATTATTTCCCATAAAGAAAAAATACTGATATTTTGGACTACTTTAAAATAAACTTCTGTTAATCAAAACACCTTACAGATACTGAAAAGAAAAATCTCCAACTGAGAGAAAATACTGGTAGCTATAAAACTGTCAAAGAATTGTAGCCAGAATATGTGAAGAGTTCCTACTAATCAGGAAGAAAAATAATCCAACAGAAAAGGGGGCAAAGTATAGGACAGACATTTCACACAAAACATAAATTGCCCAGAAATATATACAGATTTTTTTTTTTTTGAGACAGAGCCTCAAGCTGTCCCCCTGGGTAGAGTGCTGTGACATCACAGCTCACAGCAACCTCCAACTCATGGGCTCAAGCGAGTCCCCTGCCTCAGCCTCCCAAGTAGCTGGGACCACAGGCACCTGCCACAACGCCTGGCTATTTTTTGGTTGCATCCGTCATTGTTGTTTGGGGGTCCCGGGCTGGGGATTTGAACCTGCCACCTTAGGTGTATGTGGCTGGTGCCTTAGCCACTTGAGCCACAGGCACTGCGCCATATATACAGATTCTAAACCTTATTAATAAGCAGCAAAATGGACATGAGAAGCACAGCTAGATGTGCCGGGCAGGTTTGAACCTGGCCTGAGCCTGCTAAGCAACATTGACAACTGCAACCAAAAAATGGTCGGGTGTTGTAGTGGGCACCTGTAGTCCCAGCTACTTGGGAGGCTGAGGCAAGAAAATTGCTTACGCCCAAGAGTTTGAGGTTGCTGTGAGCTACGATGCCACAGCACTCTACCCAGGGCAACAGCTTGAGACTCATCTCAAAAAAAAAAAAAAAAAACAAACAACTTTGGCTGACCAGATCAGGCAACATTAAAGATGTGGTCAGATTCAAGAGGCAGGGATATGGAGAGACAGGAACTAAAATTGGCTGGTGGGAGCGTAGAGTGTTATAGTCACTCTGGACAATTGTGATTAGCTGGTGTTTGACCAGATGAGACAAACGCTGATGATCTGTTGAATAATATATCCAGCAGGGTGTCGGGGGCTTGGCTTTCTCCATCATGCATCAGGAGAAAAGTGTACGGCGCTCTTCTGAGCTGTCTGTCAAGGAGGTTTAACTTTTAGGAAAACTGAGATGTCCCTACAACATTCTAACCCTCACACAGACTGGGATAAAAGGCAGCGATTCATCAAGACAAGCAGCCAAACATAGTTTCCTTTGGGAAGTTATGTTTATGTAGTGGTCATGTTTACAAATATTTTAATTTGTTTAAATTTCTTTCCTTAAGTTTTAGGAGTCTAATCAGACCTAGAGTTGTAAATAGTGATGAATGTGCATGTGTCCACTCTATCTAGGAGAATAAGATTCTACCAAAAGTTCTTAACCAAATCAGATTCTTTGAACTACTTTTGTGATGCTGAGTATTATTTTTCTCAGTGGCGGCTAAACGGGAGTAGGGCACATTTTCATCTCGTTGATTCTTTTAGTTAATTATAAAAAATATTTTTAAGGGCGGCACCTGTAGCACAGTTGGCAGGGTGCTGGCCATATACACCTACGGTGGCAGGTTTGAACCTGGCCTGAGCCTGTTAAGCAACATTGATAACTGCAACCAAAAAATGGTCGGGTGTTGTAGCGGGCACCTGTAGTCCCAGCTACTTGGGAGGCTGAGGCAAGAAAATTGCTTAAGCCCAAGAGTTTGAGGTTGCTGTGAGCTACGATGCCACAGCACTCTACCCAGGGCAACAGCTTGAGACTCATCTCAAAAAAAAAAAAAAAATATATATATATATATATATTTTTAAGGCCAGGTTCTAGAATTTATTACATGACATTATAGGAGAATAACTAGCTGTGAAGCTCTATTTGACTAGTAATAGAGAAGGGGCTGAATATGATTTTATTTAATAAAAAATGTAATAAGAATGTATTGTGGGTGGTGCCTGTGGCTCAAAGGAGTAGGGCAGCAGCCCCATATACTGGAGGTGGTGGGTTCAAACCCGGCCCTGGCCAAAAAAAAAAAAAAAAATTAAAAAAAAATATATTGTTTTTGTATGTTATACAATGTAATGATTTTCTTCCTAGAGTAATTCTCACACTTGCAGTAGGAGATATGCATTCTAATCATAGAGGTAATAGTCCACATGCCCATTAAAGTTAGAATGTATAGATAAAATCTGCTATATTTCTACAACAGAAAGGTTGACAGCGGTGAAAACACATGAACCAGAATGGTCTATATTAATATACATGTTATAAAAATATCAAATTTTAAAAATTATAAAAACATATACAATGAGATTCCATTTATATAAAGTTCAAAATAGGCATAACCAAATAATACGGTATTGTCTCGGGGAGGCAGAGGAGGGGAGCAAAGCAACAATTAACACAAGGCTCAGAATAGTGGTTCTCACCCTCACAGGGAAGAGAAGGGGCGGTGACGGGGCAGGGGCCGAGCTCTGCCGCTGTGTCCTGCTAATGTTCTGTTTTGAAGCTGAGTGGTGGGTCCAGGGAAATGCTCGTTATTCTTTAAACTGTACGCATACATTCTGTACATCTTTTGTAGACATATTGCACAGCCAAAGTGTGTTTTAAAGTAGCAAATGGGACATGAATGGGAAGAACTTTTGTTGTGCAGAGACACAGAGACATGGGTCGCTGGAGTGAAGGAAGTCTGGGGAGGGTTTAGTTTTCAGATGAGGAACCATAAACTGTGGAGAGAAGGGTTAACTGTTGCAGCGATATCCTAGTGCGGGGCGGGGGGAATCTGGTGACAGGGAGGGGCTGGAACCTTCTCCCATGGTCACAGGGACAGTGACTCTGGGCACAACCTAGGTGAATTTGTAGGCTGGGGGATCGGAGGCCAACTGCCTAAACTGCCTGTGCATTTTCACGTGAGCATAAACGAGGCTGTCAGCTGGAAGGCGTGTGGGCTGTGTGGAAGGCTGAGGAGCGTCCTCTGTAGGGCAGCAGAGCTGACCTGTGAGGGAGTTGTGGTAAGACACAGAGTGGCATTGAGTGCCCAGGGGAGGGGTGTGAACAGGAACGTGGAACTCAGGCCAGGCGGCTCCTCTCATGCTTCTTCACCAGTGCCAGAGTCAGAGGCATCTAGGTCCCAGCTGTGCGGGGTTTGCCAGGCCCCTGTGATGGTGGCAGGGGTACAGAGTGGAGGGTAGTGATTTGATTTTTGTCCCAGGAATTCAGGTCAGGTGAGGAGAAACATGGAGATGGGGGAGCTGGTTGTGAGACAATGCTGGGTTTAATAGATTTGGCATCTTCATGAGGGTCAAATTCTTATGTAAGGTGCTATGGGGAGCTGGGCAGTTGATGGTTTAGAGATGCTTGAAATTAAGATTATGGGCTTGGCACCTGTGGCTCAAGTGGCTAAGGCACCAGCCACGTACACCCAAGGTGGCGTGTTCGAATCCAGCCTGGGCCCGCCAAACAACAATGATGGCTGCAACCAAAAAAATAGCCGGGTATTGTGGCGGGCACCTGTGGTCCCACCTACTTGGGAGGCTGAGGCAGGAGACTCGCTTGAGCCCAGGAGTTGGAGGTTGCTGTGAGCCGAGATGCCATAGTGCTCTACCCAGGGGGACAGCTTGAGGCTCCTGTCTCAAAAAAAAAAAAAAAAAAGAAAGAAAAGAAATTAAGATTGTGGAAGTGGTTCAGAACATTTCTAGTGATGCCAAGTTGAAGGTTTCCATGCAAGGTGGGCGTGACGAGATGAAGAGATGCCAACAGTGGTCCTCAGCTGAGGTCCAGACGGCTTATCCCTGGAGGGTGAAACGTGGTGATGTGGGGACTTTTGATGCTGTGGTGACTTCAGGGAGGGCAATATGGTGGCTATCGGGCAGGATTGTAGCAATGCCACATGGGTTGTAATGTGTAGGACTGTCCACCACAATCACTTGTCCCCCCCTCCCCCCATGACAATAGAGACCCAGTTGAGAAGCTCTGGGCCTGGGTGTTGGATGGGCCCTCTGTATGGATGTGAAGTCACTGAGGATGACAGGAAAGGGCTAAGGGGGAAGGTGACGGGAACGGGAGGCGGGACAGCAGCAGATGTAGCTACCAGCCGGAGGAGCTGGCAGAACTGGGTAGCAGGGCGGGTGTGGAAGGAAAGAGAACTTATTTGAAGGAGCAAGTGGGAGATGGAGGGCAAACCCACAGAGGGAGGGAGCTTCTCGTGGGATAGTCAGGTTTTCAGGTAAAGCAGAGAGGTAAAGGAACTTTCAAAAAAGTGGAATCTAGGGGGGCATCTGCCTATCACAGCTTGGGAGTTCCAGAAGGCACACTGAAAGGGGGTGGGCAGATGAGAGCATGCACAGAGTAGCTGGGGATGAGGGCCTGGTGATGGATGGTTTTGGGGGGGATTGGGTAAAGAGGGATGCGCCACAGGGTGCGGCCCTGGAGGGCCCTCACAGGAAGGAGGGTGACAGTGGAAGCCAGAGTCCAGAATTCCTAGTGGGGGCTTCCAGGGAACTTGTCCAGTAGCCACTCCAGATTCATCCTTCATGTTTATAGGGGTGGGTACTCCCCAAATCATTTATATGGGTTGAGTCAAACCCAGTCAAAACTTAAATTCTACCACGCCTCTACTGAATTTTGGAGGTGAGTCAACTTCTAGGTCCTTCAGACCTTGATATAGCAAGTCACCTGAGTCACCGTAGCCAGGAACTCCTCACTTCAGTGAGCAGAATAGGTTTGAGTCACACAGACCCGAGTCTCATGAAATAGAGCCGTGTGTCTTAAACATTAAGATACTTAATGATTCACCCAGGGATCTTGCTAGAGGGTGGATTCTGATTCAGTAGGTCTGGGGCGGCTGGAGGTTTGCCATTTTGGAGAAGCAGCGTGCTTGAATGAAAAGAGCAGCTTTGTAACTGGCGAGGGTCGAATATGGGCTTTTCCTCAGTCAGCTGTGTGGTCTTGAGCTAATAACCTCTCAACTGTCTGTGTAAAGCAGAGCCAATGTCATAGGCTGTTGTGAGAAATGAAATGATGTGTACTAAGTGCCCAGCCCAGCCCCAGGCACACAGCAGGGGGACAGAATTTCCTTTCCCCCCTCCAGTGTCCTATTGCTTGCCAGGGGAATGCCAGGGTATGTCTGTGATCCTCACTGATCCCAGCTGAGGAAGGATGGGTTTTCTTCAGTCTTTGTTTAGGGCTGAGTCTTGCCACCTGGCTCCTTTACACCTTATTCTAGTTTTTCAATCTGAAAAGCCCCAGTCTGTACTTGAGCGGCTATTCCCTAGTGACCCAGACGGCGGGTCCCTGGTAGACCGAATTGCTTTCCTAGTCTGATTTGTTCTTCACAACCTTGTTAAATGCACATTCTCCTCCCAGTGGAGAGTGAGTTAAAGCAGACCTCACCTCTGGCTTTCGTTCCGCTGTCCAGCTGTACTGAATCCCACAGATCACCTGGGAGTTTAGGGGTGTGAAGGAAACAGCCCGGCAGCCAATGGCTTTCAGCAGAACTTGGCAACTGCCTTGAAGGGAGGGGGTCAGGGAGGAGCTCCAAGATGGAGGGTCTAACCCAGACCTCAAGGGCACAAGTGGCACATTCTCTACTGTGCCCATGAAAACTGCCCAGGCAGGACAGGGCTGTGGAGCACAGGTGGGGCTCAGTGGGTGTCTGGAAAATGAAAGCCTTCCTGAGAAGGCTGGGGGGGGGGCTCTTCTATTTAGCTTTCCTTTTGGAAAGGAAACTACTTGACTTCCCAGTATAGGATCAAGGTATGATCATCTTTAGGAGAATTTGGGGGGCTCAGCAGGCCTCTGGATCTAAGAAGTTGCCAGCTATCACTAACTTCCTGCAAACTACAGCAAGCTGCTAACCGTTATTAGCACACATTTCTGCAAAGTTACAAGGCCAATAGCTGGATGGTAAGAACTTCAGGAGCAGATACTAGTGGAAAAAAGGGGACTACAGCCTTTATACTTGGTATCCTTTCTTTTAGGAAAGACCCTGAAGTTGGTTTACTGCTCTTGAGTTTGTAACCTTACTTATAGTCTATCAGGAACCATACCTTAGACTGGAGAGGATTCTCCTTTGAGGTGAGAACAAATGAGTTGTAGATCATTCTGATTTAGCAGAGTTGACAGGCATTAAAAACCCACACAAGACTGCCATTTATTTATGTGACAATACTTAATTCGAGAGAAGTTTTTGAATCAGTGGAGAGAAGTATTAGGTACGTGCAAAGCGCCCAGAGGAGAAAAGGAGAGGGAGATGGGCAGGTTGGAGGCGCAAAGCAGCAGCATAATCGGTTCATGGCTCCCCTCAGTCGGGCTCCTGCTTGCTTGCTGCTTCTAGACGGACTGTGCTGGGGAAAGGATTCCTGTCCCCTGCACTCCTGGAGGACAGTCCTTTCCAGCCTGCCCTACCCTGTGTGTCCCCCAGAACCAGGGCTGGCCCTGCTGCCTGTGAGGTGTGGCCATGCTTTGACAGCTGAGGCACTGGCCCACGGGCCTGGGAGCATGAGGAATATGTGTGAGGAAACGCATGTGTGAGCACAGGAGGCAGACAGACAGACAAGGGCGGGCCCGACTCCTGCCAGCAGACGGGAATCCCAGGTTTTAAAACACACCCCACCCCACCCAACACAAATACACAACAGTGCAGTCTCCTGGAGGTCAGAAAACTCTAGGAAGCATTTCTTATAAAAGTATTTCTTTAATAAATCAATGTATTTCAATGTTGTTACATGATAGCCCAATGCTATATCAAGGTAGCAAAAGTGAAGATTCCTGGTATTTTTATATAAACACTATGAATGACAGTACACTTGCATTCAACTTCACAAGAAATTATCTTCAGGTCTGTGAAGATTCTTTGACAGCTGTTAACACCTTTCACACAGCAAAGATGTGTATTGAACGAGTAGACGATGCAAGTCTAAGAACTGAGCTGCACTCCCAAACCAGCCATCCTGAGGGGTAAGATGGCAGTGTGGCCAGCCTGCTGAACACAAAACCCAATCTTTTAAACTTAGTCATTTAACGCAAATACAGCATATGTTAGAATTACAGAATAGCTTACAGAAATGCCATACGGAGACACACAGATTAGAACCTGAAGCAGTGAATGTGTTTCTACCCGTTTTGAGATGGAAAGAAGCCAGGGATGGCGAGTCCTGCAGCTGTCTGTCGTGCTGAATCTCCCTTCTCACACACACCATGCTACCAGTTGACTAAAACCAGAATTCCCTGCTCTGTACAAATGCTGGTGATGGGTAACTTGCGCTATTGCTGTGGGTCAGAGCAATAGTTGGCTGGAGTGCAGGCATCAAGTGGAGGCTAAGATCAGACACCACTGCCTTCTATAGGCCCCAAGTCACACTTTCAAGAGTGAATGCTCCTTGAAGGGTTAAAAATACCCCAAACCCAAGGCTATTTTTAAAACAAACAGCAGAAACCAGAAGTTTCTGACCCTCTAACGCTATATTACTGTCCAACCCACCATGAAAACTATGTCTCACTTGGTTCTAACAATAAACAGACTCCCTTGTATCACATGTATGCATATAACCAGATTTTTGATGTAGAATATTTATCTTAACAGAAATCAGGCTGAGAACAAGATTCTTTCCTTCCAAGGGCAAGTAAAAGCTAGTTAAATGCTAATTAACTCTATTCTCAATTTTGAACTGCAGAGGAGGACTTGACTTGAATGGGATTCTCTAAAGACATTCATTTCTCAACCTCAGGTATAACTAGATTGCAAGGAATCCCATGTCCGGAATTTTATCTGTTCGTCCGATACCTGGTCTTAGGATGTTATTTCTACTAGAACGCTTTGCAGTATTTTTTAACTCCAAGTGCTGCAGATGAAAGTACATACGACAAATTGACGACAAAATGATTTGTGTACTGAGTTGCAGAATCCTGGCTAAGCACAGATGTTCCTGGCTATTCACCAAGAAGTGTCTAACAGCTACTCCTTTGTGTGAGTAGCCTCATGTATATTTGAATGAATTAGAAAAAACTACAATCCATATTTTAAAAATATGCCAAGCAAACTGCATCAAACATTTTGTCCTAAGCCAGGGTTTGATGACAGGACTCTTTTTTTAAAGCAAACATTTCACTGCTAGAGCCTTAGTGTTTTGTCCCAAATCTCATTTTGAGATCTGAACCAAGTCAACATTTCCTGAAGCTCATATATTTCTTTCTTCTTTCTGTCCCAATCTTAAAACAAGTGTTCTGCCTCCTAAAGAACTGAGAGAAATTTGTAAAGGTTTCCCTTTACAAGCATAAACTAGGTTAAGTGGCTTCACTGTCCTTGGGCCAATGCTTTTAACCCAAGGTTTATTTTCCCTAGGAATAGGGTGTGCTTAAGTTGATAAATTAACCAATTCAGCTTATGGAAAAGTTAAAAATGTAGTTTACAGAAAGATATGTATCCTCACAGAGCAATAGTAAAATTCCGGTCTAAAAGTTTAAATAAATGTGTAAATAACTTTAACAATATATATATAAGAAGCTGAAGTTACTGCCTTGGATAATTTATATACTGCATCCACTATTTTATGTAGGACATTCATTCTTAAGGCAGAAAAACTGAATGACATTTAACGACCTGGTTCTTACGTCCAAGGGTCAAACTGAGAGCAGACTCAAGCAGGTAGATTTCCTTGCCTATGACGATTTATCTGTGGCGACAATGTCATTCTTAGAGTACATTATGTAAAAGACATACATTTGTGAGAACATAAAAAGATGAATTTTAAGACACACAGATGACTTTTCAACAAGATGACTGTAAGACTAAGCACTCTATTATGTGGGGAAACAATTCCCATAACAAATTAACAAACTCCAACATATTCATTTTGACATGGTACATAAAAAATATGAAATATGAAAGAATTACCTTTTTGGAGTGTGTTACTTCAGACTGTTTTTCAAGGTCTAGTATAAAAAAGGTAGCCTGAATATTTAAAAGCAGTTGAATGTCAACTTATACTGTTACTCAGAAGGCTACCACTTAGGATATTCCTATACCACCAACAAAATCCTGTGCATTAAAATAAAAATGAAGCCCCTCCCCGAAAACATGTGCAAAAACACTCGTCAGTTATAAGAGTATCTTTAACAAAAAACATCTCAATTGTAGACCGAGAGGCAGCAAAGCCAGAAAGGTAATATACTACCCGCCTAGATGGACGGATATTTGGGTAAAACTAATCCTCCATGGGCACCTTGGGAGATGTGCTACTCAGGGTGGGAGGGGGCACGGAGAGGAGCTGGACTCAGGGTCCAAGCCCTCAGGCTGTGCATGCTCCCTCACCTTAGGACAGTTTGGGTCTCTGCGTCCTGGTGCCCCCAACGTTAACAAAATGAAAACAAATCTACATTCAGGAGCAGGTAATGACGACTAACTGTGTACATACCTTTTTATGTGCCTACTATTTATGCTGTAGCTCTGGCAATTGTCAGAAGTGTACAAAGATGACCTGCCTAAGTTTTGAAGACATGAAGATTTTCTTTCACGGAGGCAGGAGTCCATGCAAGATTTGTAAACAGTGATACAAAATACTGTAAACATAACTTAACAGAGCTTGTATAAAACAGAAGAAGTAAATCCAGATTTACAAGTGGGTAAAAAAAACAGAGGGCAGCTTCATACAAAGTTCTCCCTCCTGCGCCAAGTGATTTTTTTTTTTTTTTGATTACAAATATAATCCTGAGCTGAAAAACTGGGATTTGGGGGAGAGCCATCTTTGCATACAAAATATCCAAAGGACGCTTACTCTGTTTACTTTTCCCTATTTATATTCAACTGCAAGAGACAGTTCTGAAAGTGTGACTTTGGAGACGTTTATAGTTTAGTGTGGCGCCCGGGTCTGGAGCCTGCCGACCCTGCCGCGGCGCTCGCCATGGAAGCAGATGCGGCAGCGTCCTCTGCTTCCTCCAGTTCATCCTGGAGCTCTTGGCTGACACTGGACTGCAGGGCGGCCGGAGTGAGCCACTCCTTTGGGAGGCAACTCTGTAGAAAGGGTATACAGGAGCTGAAGTAGGCAAGTCGGTTGATCCAGCGAGGAATTTCTTTCCCACAAAGAATCTATGAAGAAAGAGTATTAGGTAAGAAAGGTTAAGGTTAGCTGGTCGACTGCCAAGGACTGCAGGGAGGGAGACGGGAGGTGGCTGGACAGACTAGCCTCTGGGAAGTCCTTCACTCAGTCAGCTCAGTAGCCTGGGGTCCTACTGTCAGCTCCATTCCTCTCTTTCTGGAGAGCCCTGTCAAGTCATTTACTTTTTACAATCTGTAAAATCAAGCTAATTCTGCTTGGCTCCTCTCTTTGATCTCTGCAACTGGTTTGAAACACATGTAATAAGTCTTTGAACCCAGAGAAGATGCTTATTAATGCAAGATACTACTAGAATGATAGGAGCCCCAGGCAGCTGGAACAGTCTTGTGTATCTTCCCATCTGTGAATTCTTTTTCAGTTACTCTTCTTTCTTGTAGTCTCCATCGCTCCATTTTCCTGGCTTTCAGTTTACCCCTGTACTTTTATCCCTCACTTAACTATTCCAAGGACCTTATAGAGGTCTAGAAAGAGGTACCTCCCCAAAGGACCTGGCTCTGTGACTCCTTTGCAGAAACAAAGCAGGCCTAGGGTAAGAACCAGGCAGGATGCCTAGCCGCGCTTCAGTATGAAGACACTACGAGGAGTAGAAATGGGTGCCAGGAAGAATCCTCCCCATCCTTAAGCATTCCTGACCACCCCCAAACACAAATTTCAAACAGTAACAATGGAGTCTTTCGTAATATTAACTTTTATTATTTCTTTTTCTGCAAGTAACACTGGACTTAAATGAGTCCATGCCCCATTGCCACTCTGGTGTTTTTGCTTCCAGTCATGCCAAAGGTAACGATCATGTGATTGGAAGACATCTTAATGACTTTGGAAAGAGGTTTCAAAGTATCTTATGTCCAAAAATTAGCTCAAATTCAAGCTGGCACCTGTAATTATGCAAATTTCCTCCCCTCAGATTTAATTCAACCATTTATAATTACTATATTTTAAATAATATATCTGTTTTATCTATAGGGAGAGAGAGATGGTCTCACTTGAGGGAATGTGACATGTTGTATTTTGATTACCCAGAACCTACCCCAGGGCGTGGGAGCAGAAAGAGGTAGATGGGTCCTTAGAAAACAGCTGAAGAATCTGTACGTGAACCAGATCTGGGAAAAGCCGAGCACTGCCCTTTTATAAGAACCATCTCTATCTGCCTACTCTTAAACATGGGCAAACAGATATTATATTTTATCCCTGAAATATCTAGGGATATCTGTATATGTGGAGGTTAATTCTGTAAAGTGATAACTAAGAACGTTTAGGCTACTGTGACAGCCACTGCTGCTGATTTAATAGCTATTTCCCACATTCTCCTTCCTGAGTCCTAATTTTATACACTAATGGACGCTCCTCCATATGTCCCCTTGCTACAGATGAAGCATTGTGCAGCCTACTAAGCCTAAAACAGTTCTGCCATCTACAGTTACCTGTTTTCTTTTCTTGTTCTTATTTTTGAGACAGAGTCCCACTCTGTCACTCCCGGGAGTGACAGAGCTATGTGGCCTCATAACTCACAGCACCTCAGACTCTTGGCCTCAAGCGATCCTCTTGCCTCAGCCTCCCAAGTAGCTGGGACTACAGGCACCACCACAACACCTAGCTTACAGTTACCTGTTTTCTTGATAAACTTTTGCCAAGACATAGCCAAGTCTATTCAGTTTATGTGTTGCCTGTGAGTCTTAGGCTACAATGGCAGAGGCAGAGGGGAACCATGACTAGTCTACAAGACTAAATTTGGCTCTTAAAAAAAGTGTCAGACCTTGGTCAAACCAATGTTTGAGTTGTGACCCTAAGGACGTCAATTAGGACTGCAACCTGAATTTTTAAAATGAACTAGATCATAGGTATTAAGATAACTATGACACTTGTCTTAGTTATGTGTGTGTGTGCACATGCATGTGAGTTGGGTCATCCTGTAACATGTACTTGTTACTGTGGCTGGTGGTTAAACAGTATCTGGTTTATATAGTAAATGACTATTGCATTTCCCACCCCATAGATACAGTAGCAAAATAAGATACATGGACAGGTTATTCATTACAGCACTTTCTATAATAGCACAATCCTATAAAAATAACCCAAATGCCATTAATAGGAAACTGGTTGAATAAATTATGCTATGTCCACAAAAGGAGTACTATTCAGCTGAGAAAAATGAGGACCCTATATACATGCTACAAAATAAATACTAGGATATACAATTAAATGAAAAATGCAAAATGCAAAAAAGTGAGTAGAGGATGCTTCCAAATATAATAGCGGGACAGGCATAGAGTAAGTTAGACATTCCCTTTCCACTAGGAAGAAAATGGAAGGAAGAAGGGAGTTACTGGTCCCAAGTAATTCTGAAATTCAACTGGGCAAATTCCATTAGGTTTTAAGGCCTGGCAGTAATGCTCTGTGACCCTTGGCGTTGCCTTCTGGCTCTTGATTGTATCACTGGAGTCATTCTTTTTATTCAGCTTATTTCCTACCTATAGAATTTTCAAGGACCAAAACCTTTCATTTTTGTCTTCCATCTCTTTCCATCCCAATCAACAGTGTTTCTGGTAATGTAACTTTCTGAAAAACTGGGTCCCCTATGTATGAGATTGACTCCATTAGAACAAGGCTCCTCTAAGGATCTTTCCTGGATAATCCTATCTCTATTTCTAGTTGAGAGATGGCTGAGATTTTTGGAAGAGATTTGAGAGGCTCTGTAAGTCATATATTTAATCTCCTCAGCAACAGCAAAAGGTGGTCTGGTCATAGCCTCGGCTTCCTATAGCATTCCTTCCTCACAATGGAGGCTCCTAATTTCAAGTCATTAATGTGAATTCCTTTTTTTTGGCTTAACAGTTCTCTCAATTTATCTTTCTTACCATTTTACTGAAAGCAACAAGAAGAAAGCACATTGCACCTATTACACTTCAGCTCCTCGCTAAATATCCTAGTTTACTACTTGTAAGTTCTCTTTTTCACGTATCTGTAGGACACAATCCAGCTGAAGTTTTCTGCCACTATATCACAGGGACAACTCTGTGTCTAGTTTCCAATGTGTTCCTCATTCCTTCTGAGTCCTGAGAAACAGCACCTTCAATATTCCTATTACACTAACAGGCTATTCAAGGAATCTAAGCTTTGGCTATGAAACCTCTAAAAATTGCTCCAGCCTTTATTAATTTATCACCCAAATCCAAAGCCACATTTTTTAGGTATTTTGTTACAGCAGCACCCTAATCCAGGTATTAATACTTGTCCTGGTTCCTATGGCTACTGTAACAAATTATCAGAAACTGGCTTAAACACTACAAATTTATTTCTTAGCTCTAGAGGTCAAATAAGAAGATTAAAGGGGAGTGGCAGAGAATATACTTTTTTTTTTTTAGATTTGACTTTGGAACTATGAAAAGATTTTATTATGTAAGTATACAAAGAAATTTAAACAAAAATCTCTTCCAATAAAAAAGGGAAACACAGGAACCTAACTTTGTACTGAGTTGGTGGTATAACCACAGAGAAAGAAATTCCAAATAACGTAAAACACGTGAATCTGATTATGTATTATTCCATAGAGAACGACAAAAAAACTTCAGCTTTCTAGTACCCGTATTGTTGTTGGTGACACCATTTTTCTAAAGCTGCTTTAGCTATAGAAGGATAAGATAAATAATTGTTGGGCTAAGAACTGAGATTTTCTTGACCAGGAATAGATGAGCTGTAGATGTACTACTGATGAACTTTGTAAAAACCCTGCAGCCTGAATTAGTAGAAATATTACTATGAACCTGTGTGTTTTTTTTTTTTTTTTGATAGAGCCTCAAGCTGTCCCCTTAGGTAGAGTGCGGTGGCATCACAGCTCACAGCAACCTCCAACTCCTGGGGCTCAAGCGAGTCTCCTGCCTCCACCTCCCAAGTAGCTGGGACCACAGGCGCCTGCCACAATGCCTGGCCATTTTTTCTGGTTGCAGCCATCATTGTTGTTTGGCGGGCCTGGGCTGGATTCAAACCTGCCACCCTTAGGTGTATGTGGCTGGCACCTTAACCACTTGAGCCACAGGCGCCGAGCCTGTTTGTTTATTTTTAAGTCCTAGCTTGATCTACTGAGGGAAAAAAAATCTAGAAACAATGATTAATTTAGCAACAATGAACAGTCCTAATGTCCAGATTAAAGTTTCTAAATATTTCCTAGTAGAGAGAAACAGCTCTGGGGTAGAAATAAATAAGCCTGGAACACTGTCTTACCAGAAAACAAAAAGGCTGTCAAAGATTATTAGGGGTCAGGCCCAGTGGATCATGACTATAATCCTAGCACTTTGGAAGGCAATATGGGAGGACTGCTTGAGGTCAGGAGTTTGAGAACAGCCTGACCAAGAATGAGACCCTTTCTCTACAAAAAAAAAAAAAAGGAAAAAATTAAGTGGGCATGATGGTGGATGCCTGTTGTCCCAACTACTTGGGAGGCTGAGGCAGGAGGGTTGCTTGAGCCCTGAAGTTTGAGGTGGCGGTGAGCTATGATCATACCACTGCACTCTACTGGGATGACAGAGTGAGACCCTGTCTCAAAAAGGAAAAAAGACTGGTTACCTTTAGAGAATGCTAAGGGACTACATAGGGATCACCAAGACAACCTCCAGGTTTGATGCGTTGCTAACAAGTCTCATAGGACTTGGCATATAGTTGTATTCACACATATGGTTTATCACAATGAAAAAATAGAAATCAAAATCAGCAAGGGAAAAGGTACCTGGGTAAAGTCTAATGCAGCGGTGTCCAACCTGTGGCTGCTAGCTACGTGCTGATTTTATGAGGATTTTTTGCTTAACTTTGGCGTCAGATATGATGAAAAGTATGTGTGGACTTTTTTGGCTTACAAGCTTTCATGAGTGTTAGTGTTTGGGTATTTAATGTGTGGTCCAAGGTAACTTACTCTTCTGTGTGGTAGAAGAAAAAAAAGGTTCAATACTCCCGGTCTAAAGGAAATCAGGTTTCCAATCCAGTCTGAAAAATTAGTTGAGTCTGTTTCAGAGGGAGTATTTCTGTGCAGTCTACTTCAAATAGCTGCTCACCTATGACAGCAGGGTATCAGCCTCAGTGTGCATGACATCTGGGGGTGTTGTGTGTGGAAGTGCATGAGGCCACCCCTGGGTGTCTCACAGTACTGTCAGGCGGACAGGCTCGGTAGCCTGTTTAAATTCTCAGTGTTTGCAGCAGTTAAAAAAGGCAGCATGGGAAGTTTTTCTTCAGGAACAGAGTAAAGGGAATATTGAAAAAGGTTATCAGTGTTCGCCTTCCTTTGCGACTGCTCAGGTGCCAGGGGTTTTGTTATAAAACTAGTATGTCCCATTTAGCAATCATACTTCTTTACATTTTAAAAATTATCCCTTCTCTCAACCAGACCTTTTTCTGAAAGAGAAGTATTAAAGAGGGACAAAAGTTTTCATAGGAATGATTTTTATATAACTTAACTAGAAAGACATGTCATTTTAGGAATTGGTCAGGATTAAGTCCTGAATTTTCAGAAAATCACTAAGTGGGTTTATAGAGCCACTCACTGCTTTCATCCTGATCCTTCATCAAGTGAGTGGCCTATAAAAGATCATTCCAGGCTGGGCACACTGGCTCATACCTGTAATGCCAGCACTTGGGGAGGCTGAGGCAGTGGGCCTGCTTGTACCTAGGAGTCAGAGGCTGCAGTGAGCTATGATTATGCCACTGTACCCCAGCTTGAACACGCAGCAACACTGTGTCTCTTATGAAAAAAAAAATTCCATTTCTGGCACACAGCTGTGATTAGCAATGAATCTAGAAAGTCTTAAGTCAAATACAGTCAAGAGTAAGAACGGCGTCAGAGTCCTGTGCTTTCCCCCCAACTTGTAGCTTTTGTCAGTAACCATAAGTAAGGGCTGCAATCAGTCTCTGTACCAGAAATACAGAACCGATCAGCAGCTTGATTTCATATGGTCCAGCCAGAGAAGCAGCACTTTTCTGTGGAACCCAGATCAGTCAACATCCATGTTTTTATAGTTTTAGAGCCCCCACAGAATTGTATCTTTACCCTGCAATGATTCCTAAGGAGAAATCTGGTTCCTTGAGCCTATATCTACTTTCAGATGGGGCTGAAACTGTGTGGCAGAAGCTTAGGAGCCAAGTCCAGACACTTATGATCTGTGAATTCAGGATTCAGAAAAAAAAAAAAGCCAAGGGCTTTTCTATAGTAGCAGTCAAGCTGATATGCCAAAGGGCCAGACAGCCAGATTCCCAATGCCAAGTGACAAACAAGGCTTTCCCAACACCTTTCTAAGACCTACTCAAGAAACACGTACATCAGGCTGGATGATCACTAGCCTCTAATGGTCAGACAGTTGATTTTACAAAAAAGCTTATTAGCATGAAATACTCCTTTAAAAAAAAATTTTTTTTTTTTATTGTAGTTGTCATTGTTTAGCAGGCCCAGGGCAGGCTCAACCCCACCATCCCCCAGTGTACGTGGCTGGCGCCGTAACCACTGAGCTATGGATGCCAAGCCTGCTTTAAAAAAATTTTGAGGTGTATTTCCACCTGAAGGTTGCCTCTCTTTATGTTGCCTCCCTTTCCCAGAGGCTCCAATGGGCAAAAATCATTAGGTATGAGATTTACTTTGCTGGCAACACTCAAAAGATTTAAATTTCCATCATTCCCATGACAGCAAAAAGCAAGGAAGTTGTGTGTCCCACGAACACTTTAACATTGCTTCATTGCCTGACTGAGATGATCCCTTTAGCATTTGCAAACTTGCAAGCATAAAACGTTTATATCAATTTCTATTTTATAACCATAGATGTAGTAACTGCAAAATACAAGGCCACCCTCTCCCTCTACTTCCTGACTGCAGATGTTTTCATCAAACCCTTTGCAGTAAATTTAGCTAAAGGCTTATCGACATTACAGACACCTGGAGATCCTCACTGGAGTGGGGTTGGGTGCGTCAGCAGCAGCGGGGTGAGGAAAGACTGGCGCACGCCCTTTGCCCCTTTTTGCTCCAGTCCTGGGAATGGATTCACCCTCTTCCTTCCTACATGTAAGGAAAGAGCAATAACAATGTTTAACATTTTTGGCCCAATCAAAGCTCGTATTTGGGAATTCTGGGGCCTTTTTTTCCCCCTTCCCACTGGTAGGAGAGAATAAAAACCAGATTATCTGGGCTGCACATCTTTTACTTCCTTGCTTTAGCCAGCATAGCCCAAAGTAGACAAGAGGATGCTCCAGTGAGTCAGCTCTCCTGGAGTTGGCTTTGTTATTTTCAAGCCCTTAATTTTTACCTTTCTCAATAGACAAATCTCAGCTGCTATTTTGTATTTTGTATCGACTCTATAGCTGCCCAGGCACCAAAAGTTTGCCGTATCTCCAATCCCTTCATCCTTTCCCTTCTCAGTCGTATTTTGGTGTGTCAAGGGGTGCTGATTTGCTTAGGACTTAAAAACTGGCATCTAATCATACTCACAGCTATGACTTATTGTAACAAAAGATATAAAACAATCATAAAAGAGAAAACATACTTGGAGTGAAGTCAAGATGAAACCAGGCACAAATTCTAAGGACTCTCTCCTAGTAAAGTCACCTAGGACATGTTTGGTTCCCTCAGCAGTGAGTTAAGACAACATATATGAAATATTTACCAGGGAAGTTTGTTACAAAATCAGTCTCCAAGGTTTTTATTAGGGTTGTCATGTAGGTAATCCCTCTGCCAAAATTCCAGATTCCCAGAAGTTAAGCAAGTGATTAGTATAAACAAATTAGTACAAACAGGTTAGGCACAGGGAGCCACTCTTACCAGTTCTAGGAATGGTGAGGGCCAGGTTCCCAGATGGCAGCTTACGGCCAAATCTGCAGGCAGGCCTTTCTAAGGACAGTAGTCTCAGGCCTGCAATGTTAACTCTTTTCTGCATAAGAACCAACTCATTGGCTTGGCGCCTGTAGCTCAACTGGCTAAGGCGCCAGCACGTACACCTAAGGTGGCGGGTTCGAATCCCCAGCCCGGACCCGCCAAACAACAATGACGGCTGCAACCAAAAAATAGTTGGGCGTTGTGGCGGGCGCCTGTAGTCCCATCTACTTGGGAGGCTGAGGCAAGAGACTCGCTTGAGCCCAGGAGTTGGAGGTGGCTTTGAGCGTGATGCCATGGCACTCTACCCAAGGGGATAGCTTGAGGCTCTGTCTCAAAAAAAAAAAAAAAACACCAAAAAACAGGATGAGGTCCAGATTACAGGGGGGCTCATAATTTATACCAAGGAGCTTGCATTAGTCTGATAGTCCCAGAGAACTCTGACTGGTTTTAAGTATGTAGAGAAGTTATCAACTGAGATTTGGATTCTAGATAAATAAGAGAACTGAGCTGAAGATTTGCTTCGTGAAGGGATGGTGGTAGTGGTGGATGGTAAATGAAGGAGATTTACTGAAAACCTGTGGTAGTTCTCTGTTGTGCTGCTGACCTTGGTAACTACAGGCACGTCAGCCAATGAATTTCCACCTTTTAACTCTGAAAACAGGTCCCTATCACATAACATTTATGACACAGAGTGAGAGAGATTATCAGTCCTCTTTCTGACTCCATCAGGATGCCACAAAATAAAATGACGTGCAGAGAGCAGAGAGGCAGGGGATTTGGTATATGCCATTGTGCTCAGTCTCTACCATTCACCAAGATAAGGGGGAAAATATAGAAACTATTGTGAGATGGAATTCAAGGGATTTGGAGGTTGGATGTGGGAGGTTAGAGGAAGAAAGAGTTTTGGACTATTCTCTGGCCCATGACTTTGGGTGACTGGGAAAGCAACAGTATTGTTGAGAATATTTAGTGGAGAAGGCTGGGCTTTCTTAAAGCTTTCATTAAGAAGTGAAGGCAAACAAAAACTATGGCACAAAAGCACAGAAACACATAATTTATATAATATGGGCTTCTAACTTAACATTAAGATTTAGCCATTAATTGAACAGTTCATTTGTTACTCAATTTTTGTACTCATCTCAATTCTATTTGAGAACCCAAGCTTGGACATTTTCCTTTCCTATCAACTTCAGTTCTCTTTACTCAAAGGGAGTTAGGCTCATGTGTAAATTTCTCTCAGATTGGTAGAAGCTCCATAGTTGACCACCTCCCTACATTGACTACGTCCTTACGTGGACCTAATTTTCATAGAACAGACATGCACCACATTATGCATCAGTACAGTAGGCCTAGTTCCTTACAGAGGTTCTACTCTAATTAATCAGCTGATGGGATTGCCCGATTAGAGAATGAACGCTCTTTGAGAGCTCTCTCATCTGGCTCAAGCGGCTAAGGCGCCAGCCACATACACCTAAGGTGGAGGGTTCGAATCCAGCCTGGGCCCACCAAACAATGATGTCTGCAACCAAAAAAAAAAAAAAGAGAGAGATGTCTCATCCAAAGCTTTAATATAGTTTGCTAGTTAATTGAAAAAGGCAATTAAAACAGGAAAATAGGTAAACTACCTTTTTGATAGTTTAAATTTATATATAGGCATACCTTATATGTATTCTCTCTTTATATTACATAGACACACACACACACATATATATATATATGTATACCAAGATACCAATGTCTATTTTTTTAAACTTTTCATGTAAGGCTAAGGCCTTTTCTTTGATTTTTGCATCATCTTTCTTAAATAACCACAGTGATATGCCCCCATCTATCATTTTTAGTTTCCATTTCTTTAATATACAATAAAAATTATGAAGCAATCTCAATGTGAAATCTTAAATTTTTATGAATTTCCTCCAATATTTTTCAGGTGTATCACCCACATATACATGAAAGAAATTTTTTTTTCTTTATTGCGGTTTTTGGCTGGGGCTGGGTTTGAACCCACCACCTCCAGTATATGGGGCTGGCACCCTACTCCTTTGAGCCACAGGTGCTGCCCCATGAAAGAAATTTTTAAGCAGTATTTCCAAAAATTATAGTTAGTCCTCCCAGAAACAAAAAACTTTCTTCTGTATTCATATTTCATTAATCTGGATGACATTTAACTAAATAACATAATTCAAATAAGAAACACAAAAGACACTAACTGGTTTGGAAACAAATACAACTGACTTTTGTTGTATTGTTTTTAGTTGACACATAATAACTGCACATGTTTATGAGATACAGAGTGATATTTGATACGTGCGTACAAAGTGTAATGATCAAATCAGGTTAATTAGCACATCCAAACATTTATTCTTTGTGCTGTGAACATTGAAAACCCTCTCTTCTACCTTTTTGAAAATACACAATAAAATGCCAGTTCACCCTATTCACCCTACAGTACTACAGAACACTTCAGAACTTACTCTCCTACCTGGATGTAACAACTGACCCTTGGTAAGAGAATTCATTGTATTCTTGAGTAGTTTCGTATTAGCATATGAGAATAACCTCAAAGCAGCTCTTGGCTGAGGTTCTAGGCATGAGAAGTGTCTGGGTTCAGTCCAGACTCTGGAGTTTACAAGCTGTGTGACCTTTAGTAACGTGTGTATTTTTTTCTGAGCTTGGGTTCCTAAAATTTCCGTGTTCAATGAATGGCACAGATGAGGTCATCTAAAAGAGCTCTTGGTTCACCAAATCAGGGGTAGATACTCCATAAATACTCATTTTCTTGCTTCTTGGTGAAAGAAAGAGATAAATTTCTATTCATCATCACCCCTCCCCAACTCTTATGGTCATTATTATGTACAGTTATCAAAGATACTGTTGAAAAAATAGTTGAATCAAACTGATTTAATCCAGGGAAATAAATGTTTCTATGGATTATCCTAATCCGTCGAAAGTGCTGCATAAGAAAAGATCAGTGGGTTTGTGATGTAGAACACAGGTGAGTATTTCAAAAACAAGTAACAGCATCAACAATTCAAGGGCTGACATACCAGTTTGCCCCATGCCTCCCTCTACTTCCTTTCTCAGTGACGGTAACAACTGATAGCTAGAGAACTGCAGAGAGAAGGTGGAGGGAAGGGTCTTTAACACAATGGGCTCATTTAGGAGCCTTCTCTCCCAAGCCCCCTTCTTCTGCCCTCAGGGAAGGGTTATTTCCTTGTTGTCATTCCCTCAACCCTTTGCTGGTGCCAGCACCTTCATATGCAACCCTAACACACCTATTCTTGGGCCCCCTGAGAATTCTATTCTGGTTCTCTGGAACTCCTCTGGGGTGGGTCTTTCTGGGCTTTTGTTTGAACATGCAGTCTGGTAATGAAGGAGAGACGCCATATGGACTTCTTTCCCTCACAGAGCTGTTATAAGGATAAATAAAATGATATTCATACAGCACTTCAGCTTCTTATAAAATGCACCTTTGTAAATATGAAGTATTCTAAAAGGCCAGTGACTGCAACTTCTATTTAAAATAAAAATTGCTGACAACATTCAACCATGGAAAGTAAACACATCAGCTTGATGTGGAAGTGCACTTTGCCTGGTAGCGGGAGGCTGATGGCGTATCTGGATTCGTACCACAAATAAGGCTAAATGCTAGCATGGATCACTGTACACAGTTCCATCCACCCATCCTTTTCTGCTATTTAAAAACATCTAAAGGCAATGGCTTGGTGACTTTGTGACTGAGGAAAATTGGAGAGTGTGGTTCAGTCTGGGAACCTCCAGGAGCTTGCAGTCCGCTGAGCAAGCTAAGCTTACAGAAACCTTAAAGATCCTGAATCGCAGCAGAATCCAAACCCGCCCCTGTGACTGACCCTTGTCCCTCGGGACACACCAAAACCATCCCACCGGGGTTAACGTGAGTCCAGATCAAAGCGATTTTCTAGGGACTCTTCAGCCTAGAAACAGGAGTAAAATCTTCATCCCCCAGGTCTGGGAATGGGGCCATATTAAACCTCCTCCTTCACTCTTCTAGTCTGTCAATGAAGAAACAGACCTGTGACTGTGGTTAGATAATTTACTCTAATGGTAGATGTGAAGTTTGAAGCCTGGAGGTTTTCACTCTCTCTTACGTTCTTAAATGTTTTAAAGTAAGGCACTTCACGTTGGTTTTAGAAGTGCATTTATCTGTAATCACCACTTAGCCTTCAAAATAAATCTTTAGGTAAAAGACTAAAGTGATCAGGAGTAAGTCATAAAGCCCAAAAATGGAATCATTTAAAACATGTTTATTCTTTTCCTTCTTACTGCTTTTAAGAGATTCAACAAGTGGGAATAATATTATGACATGCGGTAGACTCCAGCTGTTTGCAATGTGGTATGTAGCCAAGTAAGGAATCATTATTTTAGGAAAAAGGGAGAGGGAAGTAACTGCTTACACAAGTACTTTCTTGATACTTTCCCCTATGTTTTTTCAGAAAGCAATTCAAAATAGATCGGAGTGGTTAGTTATTTCTTAAGATGAATGTTTAGACTTCACTTTCTTAGGTCAGATCATGGGTGGGTGTAGGCATGCTTCTTATAATATGCACTGTTAAGTGTCGAGACCCAAGGTGTAAACGGATTAAAACATTTGTCATATATTTCCAGCTCTCCTTCAAGTTAACCCAATGACACATGACACATATCCAGAGGAAATCAAAATCGTATTCTTTCAGAAAATTCCAGTTCTCATACAACTGAATCAATGCAGAGAACCAGAAATAGCTTTTGAAAAAGATATTTCAGTTTAAAACACAGCAGATGACAAATCCAGCCCTAAAGCCCTCTGGGGATTTGCCACCACAAACCAATATATTGCAGAAACATTTATTTTGTAAGTAATGTTAATGATATTCTCAGTGCTCCGTGTTTATTGTTTAACGCTGCTATCATTTATTGGTGACTAATGGCCAATAAACAGAGCCTCTTGCCTTTACCCTGGCTTCTAGTCAGCATTTACGGATTAGATCCATTTGTCTCCTTTTGAAAGCCATTGGGACAATGCAGCTGGTACCCAGCTGGAGAAGAGATGCAGAAAACATTATCTACTATTCAGGTAAATGCAAAGAAGTGAACTTGTACGGAAGATGTGCTATGATAACCACAAGGAAACGCTAACATATAAGTACTATAATGACTTGATAGTCCTGAATATCTAGTAGTACGGCTTATCTTTTTATTCTAGCTCAGTGGTTCTCAACCTTCCTAATGCCTCACCCTTTAATACAGTTCCTGTGGGTCGTGACCCACAGGTTGAGAGCTGCTGTTCTAGCTTCTAGGACACTAATCTCTACTAGATGCCATATTCTACACACTGGTTCAATAACAGACTATGGGAACACAGTACTGGAGACCATTTTAAGGAAAAAAAAATTACTCAGGCCTTTAAGAAAGTAGAAGACAGGTGGAAATAAAAGGAGTGGCAAGATGTAATGACTGAAAATAGATGCTAAAGGGAAGAAGGCACACAATTTAGAGAGATTTCTTAAAGATAAAATAATTAAAACATTCAAAAATGTTATTCGTGTTTACCACATAAGGAAGGAGAAAGAGATTAGTGGAGTTTTCCCCCCTCTTTTAATCTTAATCTGAAGATATATTTGAATCAGCAAACTACTACTGCATTCCATTCAGTTTGCAACTAGCATATATATACTTTAGAATCGACTTTATCTTTCAAATGAAATTGCTTCAGGCTGATTTCCCAATTATGAAACTAGATCATAAAGGCTTTACAGTTTCTTTTCTAAAATAGATTTGTGTCTAACAGTCTTCACCATCAAAATAGAAGGTCTGGGAGGGCATATCCTGGTATAGGGAACATGGGAGAAAGAACTGTCACTGTCACAGCAGTGACACTGCTCAGCTTACAGTTTTTAGGAGGAGAACAACTGGTTCTTATTGGTATAATGGACATGTTGGACCAGAATTATTTTAAAGTTTACCTCTCGTTTTAAATTTCTAAAATTCCAAGAAAATGGGGGCTTAGTTCAAATAGAATTTGATTCTGTAACAATTGTTTTTTGTTGTTAAGCATTCAGCAAACATTTTTTTTTTTTTTTTGGCTAGGGCTGGGTTTTGAACCCACCACCTCCAGCATATGGGGCCGGTGCCCTACTCCTTTGAGCCACAGGCACCACCCTCAGCAAACATATTTGAGTAACTTTCAAGTAGAATGAATGACCTGAGCAGGAATCATAACTCTGGTTTACCTGGATTACTTTTGCCTACCTCAATATACTTTGTCTCATGGCTTTCCCTCAGCAATTAATTTTTTTCTTTGACATTTTCTTTTTATTTTCTTTTATTTTTTGGCCCATGGTTATCTTTATTTTTTATTTCAGATTAATATGAGGGTACAAATGATTAGGTTATAATGTTTGCATTTGTTAGGTAAAGTCCCTGTTGTGGTTGTGTCCCGCACCCAGGAGGTGTGCCATGTATTCTTACATTGTGTCTATTAAGTGGGAGCACGCCAGTCCCCCTTCCTCCTCCCCTTCCCTCCTCTCTCCTTCTCCTTCCCTGCAACTGGAATTGAATTGAGTTTTTCTCTTATGTGGGCATGTATTAGTTTGTCTACTGGTTTCATATTAGTGTTGAATACATTGGATATCTGCTTTTCCATTCTTGTGATACTTGACTAAGAGGAATGTGTTTCACCTCCATCCAGGTTAATACAAAAGATGCAAAGTCTCCATCTTTTTTAGGGATGAAAAGTATTCCATGCTATACATACACCACAATTTATTAATCTATTCCTGGGTTGATGTACGCTTGGATTGTTTCCACATTTTGGCAACTATAAATTGAGCTGCAATAAACAAGCTAGTGCAAATGTCCTTATGATAAAATGATTTCTTCTGAGTAGATGCCTAGTAATGGAATTGCAGGATCAAATGGAAAGTCTATTTTTAATTCATCAACAATTATTTTTAATTATCCTAATTTTTCTTAACTTTACCTCCCTTAGCTATGTATATAGTGGCCATAAAGTTCATGTGCAATTTAAAATTCCACACAATTTTAAATTGCACATAAATTTTATGGCCACCCTATGTATGTAATACACACACACACACACACAAAGGGTGCCAAAAAAGGTACACACTTTAAGAAAGGAAAAAACTATTAAATTCATTACAAAGTCGTATTTGACTTCGGCAATTACATGAGAGACAATATACAATATATAAGATAACAAACATTATCGGAATATTATAATTTTAATAGTTCTTTTTTCTTAATATGTGTATACATTTTTGGCACTGTATACACATGTATGAACAAATATATTCATATATATACTGAATATTTCGTCTATGTTTGTGTCCTTCATCTTTTGTTATTACCTTGCATTTTTTTCTACATTCCACAAAGGAACAAAAATTATGTCATGACATCTTCAGGCTATCCAAGGACATGTAATATCTTTCTAGATGCAGGCACTAAGTTCCATTGATATATGTTTTAGCTTCAGATCTTTATATTGGGTTTTCAGGGAGGTGTTGCTTATTTGGGTTGATATGGGAAAATTCACTAGTGGGATTTTATGATAAAGGCCCACCATTCCCTAGCAAGCCATGCAAGCTGCACCCAGGAGTAAACAGATTTGGGGGATTAGTTATCTAGAGGTAAGAAGGACTGAAAAGTTAAAAATGAAGCTTAAGAACCTTAACTTTTTCTTACCTAAAATGGTGTAGCATAGAGAGTGAAGCAGCAGCTTAACTTCCTTTACAAAGACAAATCTCTATAATGGGCCAGATAGTAAATATTTCAGCTTTGCTGGATAACAAGATCTCTGTTGTTGAACTACTCAATTCTACTGTTTTAACAAAAACAGCAGTAGGTGATACTAAATAAATGGGCATGGCCATAGCAATAGTTCAGAAACCTTATTTAAAAAACAACATTTGATTCAAGGGCTTTAGTTTGTCCACAGCAGTACAGGACAACAAATACTAGACTGACTGACAATTAGAAGATGTGAATTTAAGAGCTCTGCTTCAGTAAGCTGCACAGATTGGGAAATGCCATTTGTCTGGTTATTCAAGCCCTCATTTCTAGGAAAACACAACTGCAATAGTCCTTGAAGTAGGGGGAAAATAGAGTGACACTTCCCTTGGAGAATGGTAGTGGCATTTATTTTCTCCCTCCTTGTTCAAGGGTTGCAATCCTAGTACCCAGAGTCACTCTAAAGTCTAGAGTCATTCTCATGATTGACACTAATACTTCTAGTGTATTCAAAAATAATATTTATTCTATGAGCTAGGTTGAGGTCATGGCACTCTAGCCTGGGCAACAGAGTGATACTCTGTCTCAAAAAAAGAATAAAAAAAATAATAATAATCAAAGATGCTTGGCCTGATATGATTCTGAAGTGTCTTCAGGTATAGCTTCTGACATTTTCTTCCTTCAAATATACGCAAATTTAATTTACCAAGACAGGTAGGCCAATCACAGAAGCACCTTCTAGCCTTAGTTTTCTACTTAAATAATTTATCACCTGTGATTCTGTTTCTACAGTGTATAATTTCAAAAGATTATATGAGTTGAAAGTAAACAACTAGGTACAAGTTGGGGTTAGCAATTCACTTTTTAAAGCACCCTTTAGAGCAAGAAGTAACTGCTTTTCTACTTTTCAAAACAATATATTACTTCAAGATTAGGCTTGTCTATAAAGAACCAAAAACCAAAATAATAATGATAAACAAGATAGAAGTTTGTTCCTCTCTTAATATGCATACAATCTAGAGGTAGACAGGTCGGTACAACAACTCCAAGAAGTTCCCAACTTGGTGCTGTGTTCATCTTGGGGATTTATGTCTGTATTCCAAGCTGGCAAGAAGGAAGGAACAGCAGTGAATATCCCTTTCCTTTAAGGAACTTCCTAGAATTCAGGCACTTCCAGTTACTGCAATTTTATCACTAGAATTTGGTCACATGTCATTTACTAGCTACATAGGAAGCTGTAATCTTAGTTTAGCATTCATGTACGCAGCTAGAATCAGGAGGTCTAGCCCTACGGGAATAGGAGAGACTATATAACATGGGCCTGCTAGCAACCTCTACTCTTTTTTTTTGAGACAGCATCTAACTCTGTCACCCAGGGTAGAGTGCTGTGGCGTCATAACTCACAGCAACTTCAAACTTCTGGGTTCAAACAATCCTCAAGCCTCAACCTCCCAAGCAGCTAAATCTACAGGCTCCCTTCCCAACAGCCGTTCTAATTAGACAATCCTTACATCAGTCAACCTAGTTTATTCTTTGAAATGTGCAGCCTTTGGGAACTTTATGAACCTAGGATACATAAGGTTGGACAATTAAGTTGGTGAACTCATTCTCGAAAAAGTGCCACAAAACTCAATGCTGAGTATCACTCTGGTCACCTTCAAAGTGCTTCCCTTGGGAATCTATGCACTGACAGCAGTGCCTAGTCCACACTTCAAAGCACTTTTTTTAGGATGACTTTGCAAACTTAATTGTCTGCACAGCTCTGATGGCCATTCCAGAAAGAGTCCTAAAATTGCTTTGAAGCTTTTTCTAGGATGAGTTTGTGAACTTAGCTTTCTGACCTCATGTACAGATCTCTAAATCATAGAGACACCAGGCTGTTCAAGTTTCTTTGAGCTCTTTGTTCTTTCTTGAATTGGACTTACAACTCCAATTGATACCTAACCTTAGAGGACACTCAAAAACATACAAGCTGTATATAATTTTCCAGGAGGAGAAAAAAAAATACCCTCTGGGGAACTTTAATATATTTGGCATTTCTCTCAGGAATATGAAGTGGGCAACCACTCTATAAACAACCTGGATGTGCCCTAGAGGCATGCAGGCATCTATCTTTTCCCTGGAAGTCAACATTTAAAAAACATTACACCGGTAATTATTAAACATTAATTTTTCCCCATAATGTAATGTAAAGCTATATACTTATTTGAAACAATAAAACCTCTACTATTCCTGCTGTTTAGCTCACAGACCTGCTTTTGAATTTTCTCTTTTTATCCCAATCAGCCTTCGTCAACGGCGCCAACGTGCCTTTGTTTTTAGCTTAGCTAGTTTTTCCAAGTGCTTCTGTGATATTGTTATGCACGGTGTTGGCTTTATTTCTTTTACTCTTTCTACCCTTCATCATTTATTAATGACACAGATTGTGTGATGAAGAGTTGTCAACATTATCATTTTTCTATATTTACAGTATAATAACTGCATTGAGTGGATTTGTCCTCTAATAGCCTTAAATGATCCTTCTCTTTCGAGCTGCATTTTCCTCTATTATTTACTGAGCTTCCCAATAGCTTATCATCCATGACTGTCTACTCTCCTCTTTCCCCTTAATTCCTTGAGATAGATTTCCACTTAAAAGACTGAGAAACTATTAGATGGAGAGGTTCCACAAACCACCAGAGCATAAGGTCTTCTGCAAAGAGACACATTCACTCATGATGGGTTAAAGAAAGAAAGTAGCATTACATCCTCCAGGCTGACAAACCCAGCCACTATCAATGTGCAGAGGGCATAACCACGTTTGAATTGAGGAAATCTACATGTATAACCCTTGTTAACACAAATGCAATAGAAACTAAGTGCCTAAATTCCTGTGCAGAGAAAAGAGAAGTGGTTATTCTCCTAGCCTTATGTAAAACATGACTTCCTCCATTTGAGTTGGAATTTTCGTAACGATTTAATATTAGTCTGTGAATTGTTCTAGGGAGAGGCAATATCAAAGAAGAAAATAATACTCTATCTCTGTAAAGCATTTTAACATTGCTCAGAGAAGTGGACTACCAGACATTTATTTTGAAAATTATCTAGCTAGCTCCAATATATTTTCAAATTATGCGTGTATTGGTAGTATTCTGTTGTAATTGGCATAGCCACTGTAGATCTTTATCTTTGCTATATTTGGAATACAGGAAAAGAAGTCAGCATTTCCTTTCTTGGTTACATTTTGGAGCCAATAATATAAAATAGGAAAAGCATTCCCTGGTCAAAGCAGTTGTTCTCAAACACAAGTGTGCTTAAAAACTATATATGACCTTATGACTCTTTTTTTAAATCTTTACTTACTTCAAATGATTAAAAAGAATACAAATAGCTGACATAATTTCTCAAAAGAAAAATGTGAAACAATATTAGGATGCCATATATAATTTTCATAAATGATTTGCCACTGATAAACAAATCACAGGGGTGAATTATTGAACCAAACGCTACTGTCTAAATTATGTTTCTATGCATTTCCAGGTGACTTTCTATTTAACTTCTCTGCATGCAGTTCTATATTTCAGTGCCTTTACAAGCCCATACTAAGACTTGAAAGATTCTTAATGGAGGGTGTGGAAGTGGATTGAGTTAGAATCGCGAGGATATGAAAGTGTTGGTAAAGTCTGGGCAAATTATTACAGCATTGACAGTTCATTTGAATCATGTGGAATAAACTAGTTGTTTGACTTTCAGCCTAAGAATGAATAGAGACTAGAATTTGAACTCTTCACTTATTTTTCATTTATCACTCACTTCATCTGATTAGGTATTTATTAGATTGACTCATTTGCCTGATACCTAATTTCATACCTAAGCCTGTACTTATCTCATTGCTATGGTCTGAATGTTTGTGTCCTCCTCATCCCCCAAATTCTTATCTTAAAATCTAATCCTCAGTGTGATAGCGTTAGGGGGTGGGGCCTTTGGGAAGGGCTTAGGTCATGAGGGCAGGGTCCTCAAGAATGGGATTAGTGACTCTAGAAAAGAGACCCAAGGGAGCTTACAAGTGAGGATGGCAACAAGAAGGTGGTGTCTATGAACCAGAGAGAAAACCCTCACCAGATGCTAAACCTGCAAGCACCTTGTGGACATCCGATCTCCAAAACTGTAAGAAATAAATTCTTATGGCTTGTAAGCTCCCCAGTCCATGGTAACTTATTATAGCAGCCTAAATAAACTAAAGACACTCAAATGAGGGAGACAGGTACCTTGTGTTTATACATTTATGACACAAAACATGTGGTTTGGCTGTGTCGAGCTAAACACTCAGGATATACGCTACAAACGAATTGACAGGGTAATATGGAACCGAAACAAATACATTGATCCAGGAAAATTTTAACTTCTAAAACAAGGTATAACAACAAAAAGAAATATACATAGCCAGAAACTGAGTTACAGAAAGCATAAGTTAGTTGCCAAAAGTTAAGTGGTTACTAAATGGCATAGCCTGATTTGAAAACAGTTTCCTGTTTCCTATGTACTGAATTACATGAATGAATGAATGAATAGAGTCTAAAGCACCCCTTTCTTAACCACTCACATAACATCACAATTCTGAGTTTACCAATCAGGTCCTAATTAGGTGGAAAGGAGAAACCCGAATACACAAATTTATTAGGTTCGTGTATTTTGTTTTAATTGGTTAAAAAAAAGTGATTTGGATAGCTTGTGTCCCCTTTGATGTTCAGTTTGAGGAATCTTTTATTTTCCCATCTTAATTTTATCATTGACCCACTAAGCACTCAGTGTCAGGTTGTTTAATTCCCATGACTTTGTGTAGAATTGAGTGTTTCCTTTGGAGTTAGTTTCTAGTTTTATTACACTGTGGTCTTTTTACAGTGTAGTTTTATTACACTGTGGTTTTTTATTTTTTAACTTTTTTTATTATTTAATCACAGCTGTGTACATTAATGTTATTCTTTTTTTTTTTTTAGTTTGTTGAGACATGTTTTGTGGCCTAAGACATGATTAATCTTGGAGAATGCTCAATGTACTGATAAGAAGAATGTATATTTACCAGTTTGGGGGTAGAATGTTCTGTAAATGGCTAATAGGTTTATTTATTCTAGAGTCCATCTAAATCCAGTGTTTGTTTATTTATTTCCCGCTTGGATTATTTGCGTAGTTCTGTCAGTGAAGTGCTGAAGTCCCCAGAAATTATAAAGTTATTGTTTATCTCTTTATAATCAACAGATCAAATAGACAACCTACACAATGGGAGATAATAAGCACAATCTATACATCTACTAAGGAGCTAATAACTCAAATCTACACAGAACTCAAGCAAATCAGCAAATAAAACCACCAAACAACCCCATTAAAAAGTCGGCAAAAGGCACGAACAGATGCTTTCCACAAGAAGACCGTCAAATGGCCAATAAACATGAAAAAATGCTCAGTGTCACTAATCATCAGGGAAATGCAAATTAAAATAAACAGTATGGAGATTCCTAAAAGAACTAAAAGTGGTTCTACCATTTGATCCAGAAATCCCACTACTGGGTGTTTACTCAAAGGACAAGTCATTTTATCAAAAAGACACCTACACTTTGTTACACTCTGCTGTAATCAGAGTAAAAAGTTTATTACAGCACAAGTCACAATTACAAAGATATGGAAACAACCCGAGTGCCCATCAATTCATGAACGGGTTAACAAAATGTGGTTTATGTATACCATAGAGTACTACTCAGCCATTAAAAGAGGATAAATTAATGTCTTTTGGAATAATATGGATGGAACTTGAGACTGTTAGCCTAAGTGAAGTATCCAAAGAATGAAAAAACAAACACCACATACACTCACTATTAAAATGGAAATAACTTCCGAGCACAAATGTGCAGAAAGGGAATTAAAACTCAGTAAAAATCAAGCAGGAGAGACAAGGAATAAAGAGATAGGTGAAAACTTACCCAGCAGGTACAAAGATCACCATCTGGGTGGCGGACACATTTATAGCACTGATTCAAGCATTAGAAAAGCAATCCAGATAACCAAAATATTTGCACCCACATAATGTTTCGAAGCTTTTTAAAATCCCAAACTAATTTTTGTCCTACCATATTCAAATTCAAAACACAGACTACATCTAACAAGAACTGTGTGGTTCTTTTCACCACACCCACCAATTCCCGAACACCAGCTAGGTGCTCTATAATTAAACTTAATTCTAACACTATCTACTGTGACTTAGAATCAGATCCCACAGGCTAAGGGCTAAGTTCCACATGACTTTCCCACTTTAGATGCCAATCAAAAGTGTTCAGTCTATAGTACTTCTGACCAACTGACAAGCTAAAAATTGGGGGTTCTCATGACCTCCTCGTTGGGTTTGATTATTTGCTAGAATGGCTTATGGAACTCAGAGAAACACTTTACTACTACTTATTTATACCAAACTATAGTTTAAAGAATATAGATGAACAGCCAAATGAAGAGATACATAGGGTGAGGTTTAGAAAGGTCCCACTGTCCATGCAGGAGCTACTGTCCTGGTGGAGCTGGTGTGCACCACAACACTGGCTTGCGAATGTATTCAGAATCCTGAAAGCTCTCTCAGTGATCTAGGGTTTTTATGGAAGCTTTATTACATAGGCCTGGTCGATTAAATCATTCACTGGCCATGTGTGATCAATTTAACCTTCAGCCCCTTCCTCTACCCTCAGGGTAGAATTGTGGGGCTGAAAGTTCCAACCCTCTAATTAGGTATGTTGTTTTTTCCTCCCAGCAAGTGACCCCATTCCTCAGGCTATGCAGGAGCCCACAGCCACCAGCATACAAGAAGATACTCATCATTTCAGAGATTCCAGGGATTTTAGGAGCTGTGTGCCAGAAAGTGTGACGGAGAGTAAGATAAATATGTATTTCTTATTTTATCACACTATCAACACAGCCCCTATTCATCTATCATTGTCTCTCTTTCTAATTAGCCATTTTCATCAGCATATGAAAATTCTCTATTATCCATCTTCAAAAGAAGACAACCTTCTGATCCTCATCTCTCTACATTTACCATGTAATTTTTTTCTGTTCGCCAACATAGCAAAGTTTCTTGACTGAGTTTATGCTCACTGCAGGCACTTTTCAACTCTTTCCAATTTGGCATAGGTCCTAGTTATCTATTGCTGTGTAATGAATTACCCCTAAATTTAGCAGCTTAAAGCAACAAACATGCACTAGCTCATAGTTTCTGTGAGTAGGAAATGTTTGCTTGGCTTCATTGGGTGCCTTTGGCTACAATCGAGGTGTAGGATGGAGCTGCAGACATCTTAAGATTTCACCGAGGAGGATTTATTCCAAGCCTCAGGTCCTGGCTGGCTGTTGCAGGGAAGATTTCATTTTCTTGCCACGTGAGCTTCCGTGTAGAGCAGCTAACATCGTGGCAGCAGCCTTCCCTCAGCAAAGGAGCAAGCCTGCAGATAAAACCCAGATAGAAGTCATAGTCTTTTTGTAGCCTAATGGAAGTGACTTCTGATCACTTCTGTCACATTCTGTTTATCATACTTATGCAAGTCAGTAAGTTCATCCACACTCACGTGAAGGGACTTAGACAAGGGCACGGAGGTAGGGATATGTTTTGGAATCTGCCAACCACAGCCTCTATGCCACCTTTCAAGCTAAAATTGCTCTTGTTGAGGTGCTGCTCTTGTTGAGGTGCTTACAACCTGCCTGTAATCAGATTCTCTCCATAGCATTCACCCCAGATGGTTGCTCCTTCCTTCGTCATCCCCCTGGCTCCTGTGATTTCACACTCCTGATTTTCTTCTACATTTCTGGCTGTTTCTTCTTAGTCTTCTTAACAGCATCCTGATCCTCTATCCAATTTCTTTCCTTTTTAATCAACATTCACTGCTTAGGTCATTCAATCCCATGGCTTTAAATACCATCTAAATGCTGATGGCTACTAATGTATGCCTCTAGGCTACACCCCTCCTCTGATTTCTCTATGCTCACATATTCAGCTGCCTTCTTGATATTACCATGCAGATGTAGAATAGATATCTCAAACTACACAAGTCCAAAGCAGAGCTTGCAGTTTTCTGAAAAATCTGCTGTTCTAATTTTTTTTTTTTTTTGTAGAGACAGAGTCTCAAGGTGTCGCCCTCAGTAGAGTACCGTGGCATCACACTGCTCATAGCAACTTCCAACTCCTGGGCTTAGGTGATTCTCTTGCCTCAGCCTCCTGAGCAGCTGGGACTACAGGTGCCCACCACAATGCCCAGCTATTTTTTTGTTGCAGTTCTGCTGGGGCAGGTTTGAATCCATCACCCTTGGTATATGGGGCCAGAGTCCTCCCACTGAGCCACAGGCACCCACCTGGTGTTCTAATTTTTTTTTTTTTTTTTTTTTTGCAGTTTTTGGCCAGGGCTGGGTTTGAACCTGCCACCTCTGGCATACAGGGCCAGCGCCCTACTCCTTTGAGCCACAGGTGCTGCCCTGGTATTTTTAAAAATTCTAATTATTAAAAATTTAAGTTTGATAATGTTAGGACAATACAACACAAGCCCCCAAACCAAAACCAAAGCAAGCAATCAAGCAAGTAAGAAACCAAAAAAGAAAAAAAGAAAAAAAGAAAGCAAGAAAAGAAATTCTAAGGAATTAAGACAGTTTAAAAATATCTTTATTTATTTATTTTTTTTGGTTGGAGCTGGGTTTGAACCTGCCACCCTTGGCATATGGGACCAGTGCCCTACTCCTTGAGCCACAGGCACCACTCTAAAAATATCTTTAAAGGGTGGCACTTATAGCACAGTGGGTAGGGCGCTGGCCACATACATCAAGGCTGGTGGGTTTGAATCTGACCTGGGCCAGCTAAAATAGCAATGTCTACTGCAACAACAAAAATAGCCAGGTGTTGTGGTGGGCGCCTGTAGGCCTGTAGTCCTAGCAACTTGGGAGACTGAGGCAAGAGACTCACATAAGCCCAAGAGTTTGAGATTGCTGTGAGCTGTGATGCCAAGGCACTCTACGCAGGGCAACACCTTAAGACTCTGTCTCAAAAATAAATCAGTCAATCAATCTTTAAAACAGTGCAAGAATGTGAAAAGATTTGTTCAATGGTATCAAAATTTATGCAATAAGGCCTTTTTTAAACATTAGAATCATTGGAGGCATATTGAAAGTTTTGCATGCATGAGACCCATCCTTAAAGCAAAGCTAAGCCATGTTATACATTCATGTAGTTTTTCGTTTTGGGTTTTTTTTTTTTTTTTTTTTTTTGCTGTTGCTATACGCAGAATCAAAGTGAGATCAAATGATGAATCAGATGTGGTGCCTTCTTTTAATGACTTTACACTGTTTAGAAGGAATAAAGATAAAATGCTAGGGAGTTAGGGAACAAATTGATTCTTTCATTACCTGGGAATGATCAGAAAAAGCTCCATGCTGAAGAAGACATTTGTGCAGGGACTTAAAGGCTTGCTGGGTTTGCATTTGGACTTATGGAAATAGGATGAGCATTCCTGGGGATTCGAATAGCACTTAGAAAAATTACAAAAGCAGGAAATCTCACTTTAGATCTTAAGAAAGGGGTAACAGAAAATCAAATTGGATATGTAGATTAGGGTATGTCAGACTATGGAGCTATTTCATTCTGTAGGAAACATGTATTTGTCGATGGCCTTACAGTAGAGCAAGGTCTTGCTTGTAGGAAGGGATAGAAACTTTGGGGGGTGGCAGTTATTCCATGTTCCCTTATGTTATAAACTGAATGTGTGCGTCCCCTCAAAATTCACACGTTGAAGCTCTAATCTTCACTGTGATAGTAGTACAAGTGAGGCCTTTAGAAAGTTATTAAGTCATGTCAACAGAGCCCTCATGAATAGGCTTAGTGCCCTTAAAAGAGAACCCAGAAATTCTTTAGCTCCCCTTTTTCTTTTTTTTTTTCTTTGAGATAGAGTTTCACTTTGTCACTCTCAGTAGAGTGTCCTGATATCACAGCTCATAGCAACCTCAAACTCTTGGGCTTAAGGGATTCTCTTGCCTCAGCCTCCCAAGTAGCTGGGACTACAGCACCCGCCACCATGCCCAGGTATTTTTTTAGAGAGGAGGTCTCACTCTGGCTCTGGCTCAGGCTGGTCTCGAACTCATGACTTCATGCAATTCACCTGTCTTAGCCTCCCAGATTGCTGGGATTACAGGTGTGAGCCACTGCACCTGGCCTAGCTCCCCTTTTTCCTGTGAGAATACAGCCATCTGTAAACCAGGAATCAGCCCTCTCCAGACACTGAATCTGCCAGTGCCTTCATCTGAACTTCCCAGCACCAGAATTGTTTAACTCACTAAATGTATGGTATTTTTGTTATAGCAGCCCTTACAGACTAAGACATTTTATTACGATTCTTTTCTAGGCTCAGTGTCCTTAGCTCAGTGGTTACGGCATCAGCCACATACACAGGCTGGTGGGTTTGAGCCCTCCCGGGGCCTGCAAACAACGACAACTACAATAAAGAAAAAAATAGTCAGGTATTGTGGTGGGTGCCTGTAGTCCCAGCTACTTGGGAGGCTGAGGCATGAGAATTGCTTGAGCCCAAGAGTTTGAGGTCGCTGTGAGCTGTGATGCCATAGCACTCTATGGAGAGTGACATAGTGAGACTGTCTCCAAAAAAAAAAAAAATTCTTTTCTGTACACATTATCTCTCTTGGTGATCTTTTTTTTTTTTTTTTGAGATAGAGTTTCATTTTGTCACCCTCTGTAGAGTGCATGATATCATAACTCACAGCAACCTCAGACTTTTGGGCTCAAGCAATTCTCTTGCCTCAGCCTCCCAAATAGCTGGGACTATAGGTGCCCACCACAAAGCCTGGCTATTTTTAGAGACAGTCTCGCTCGTGCTAAGGCTGGTCTTGAACTCTCTTGGTAATCTTACTCAGTCTCCTGACGTTAAGGGATACCGTGACTCCTAAGTTTTTACTCTAGCACTGAGCTCCCTCCATCAGGTCTTTCTCCAACTGCCTGATCTCCACCTGAATTTCTAGTAGGCACCTCAAAGTTGTCTCAAACAAATTGGATTTTCCTCCCTAAATCTTCTTTTCCCCATCTCTCCCATCTTTGTAAATTCACCCAAACCTGTGGATTTAGCTGTAATTTAGGAGTCATCCTTGATTCCTCTTTTTCTCATTTACCTAAATTCAATCCACCAGCAAGTGCTGTAACTGGAAGCGATCTACTTTTCCTCCCATCCACTATAACTGCCTGTGCAGACCCTTGAACCACCCCCCAAAAACTCCTAGCTGGTTTCACTTCTCTAAAATTCCTACTCCATGCAGCATTCACAGTGATCTTTTAAGAATAATATTTTGGACAGTACTCATAGCTCAGTGGATAGGGTGCTGGCCACATACACCAAAGCTGGTAGGTTTGAACCCAGCCTGGGCCATCTAAAGCAACAATGACAACTTCAACAACAACAACAAAAATAACCAGATGTTGTGGCTGGCACCTGTAGTCCCAGCTACTTGGGAGACGGAGGCAAGAGAATCACTTAAGCCCAAGAGTTTGAGGTTGCTTTGAGCTGTGAGGCCAGGGCACTCTACCAAGAGTGACATAGTGAGACTCTGTCTCAAAAATAATAATAATAATGTCTCTTACTTAAAATTTTATTTCTTCTCAGCATAATAATTAAGTTTAAACTCCTAACCTGGTCTACTAAGATGCACATGAGCTGATGATCTGGTCCCTGCCTGCCCCTAACCCCAGCCCTCTCCCTCACTGTTTTTCAGTCATAGTGGCCTTCTTTCTGTTCTTATAATATGCAATGGCAGGCAGAATGATGTCTCCCCACAAAGATCTCCACTTTCTAAACTCCATACCTGTGAATTTTACATTATATAGCAAAAGAGACTTTGTAGATGTAATTAGATTAAGGATCTTGAGGCAAGAGGATTTTCCTGGAGTATCTGGGTGTCCCCAAGTATACTAGTTTCAGAGGGGTGCCACAGCAAAGTATCAAAAACTAGGTGGCTTTAAAAAAACAGGAATTCACCGTCTCTCAGTTCTGGAGGCCAGAGGTTAAAGTCAAGGTGTTGGCAGGGCTGTACTTGCTCTGATGACTCTAGGGGAAAACTTCACTTTCCTCTTCTATCTTTTGTGTTTGCTGTCAACCCTTGGCTTTCCTTGGCCTCCAGATGTGTCACTCCAGTCACACAGCCTGTGTATCTTCACACCATCTTCCCTGTGTCCTAGTCCCTAGTTTCCCCTTTGCATAAGGACACCAGTAGTTTTGGACCTCACTTTCACTTCATTACCTCTGTTGAGACCTTATTTCCAAATAAGGTCACATTCTGAGCTGGGGGTGCTAAGATTTCAACACACAATACAGTCCATAACAATAATGACATCAAAAGAGTCTTCACAGGAGAGGCAGAGGAGTCCGTGTTAGGGTGATTCCTCCCGAGGAAGACTCCCCAGCCGTTGCTGACTATGAAGATGGAAGAGCAGAGAGCTGAGGAAGGCAGACATCCTTAGAAGCCAGAAAGGGAACGGCAGTTCTCCCCTGGAACTCCCAGGGAGGCATGAAGCCCTGTTAACACATTGACGTTAGCCCAGTGACGTCCAGTTAGGACTTCTGAGATACAGACCTGTAACATACAAAAGTTGTGTTGTTTTAGGCCACTAAGTTTGTGACAGTTTGTTGTAGTAACAACAGAAATCTAACATACATGCAAAGTCCTACCTTAGGACATTTACATGGGTTGTTCATGAGGAACTTCCTGTTTAAAGTGCTCATCTCCCAGATACATGCAAGGTGGGCTTCTCTCATGATTTGGGTCTCTGCTTAAATCAGGGCCTTCGAAGAGGCCCTCTGTTATAGATGAAATGCTTGTGCCCCCTCCCCCCAAATCACATCTTGAAATTCTAAACCCCAATGTGATGGTATTAGGAGGAGGGTCTTTGGGGGGTGGTGATGAGGTCATGAGGGTGCAGCCCTCATGAGATTAGTGTCCTCATAAGAAGAGGCACGGGAACTTGGCTGCCTGTTTTTTGCCAGAGGAGGATTCAGCAAGAAGATAGCCATCTGCAAACCAGCAAGTAGACTCTCACCAGATAGTTCTGTCTGCATGTTGATCTCGTACCTCTCAGCCTACAGAACTGGGAGAAGTAAATGCTTTTTTTTTTTTTTTAAGATAGAGTCTCTGTCACATAAACTCCCAGGTTCAAGGGATCTTTCTGCCTCAGCCTCCCGAGCAGCTGGGCCTATAGGTGCCCACCACAAGGCTGGGCTACTTTTTCTATTTTTAGTAGGGAGATTTTTAACTTGTTCAGGCTGGTCTCATGCTCCTGAGCTTAAGGGACCCTCCCACCTGAGCCTCCCAGAGTGCTAGGATAAAGGGTGCAAGCCACCACGCCCAGACTAAGTAAATGCTTCCAATTTAAACAACCCAGTCTAAGGTAGCTTGTGATGGCAGTCGGAACTAAGATAACCTTCCCTGACTATTCAATTAAAGCAGCCCCCTTGTTACTCTCTATAATGACTTTATTTTTACCACAGCACTTATTACCACTTGTCACTTTTTTATGTCATTATTAGAACACACAAGGAAAGCTGAAACTTTGTCTCTTCCTTTTCCTTACAAACAGCACCTGGACTCACGTGTGGTACACAGCAGGTGCTCAGTAAATCTTTGCTGAATAAATGTGTGAGCATTTAGTTCGCGTGTTGCTGCAATTTCTCTCTATGCCAAAATCCTTTTGGGTTTTGAAAAATGACCACAGACCATGGGGATAGGTGTCAGGACAGTTTATTGACAGGAAGAAAGACTGATAAGCATGATAGACAAGAGGAGGAAGCAAAAGGAAGAAGAGAACCTCCGCAGTGGGCAGCGGGGGAATCCAATGGGGAAGCACTCCCCCTCCCCAAAGTCTACGGGTTTCAATGCTGCTTTTCTTATCCTGCGGGCAGGGGGTCTTGGGGAAGTGTGTCACAAATGGCCAGAGGTCTTCTGGCATAAAATAATACTGAAATAATCTTAAAATTAGCTCAGGAAATGTGGTCCTAGCGGTTTCTAGTTCAGGCAAGAAATTAGGGTGTAGTGCTTTCTATTCCAGGAGGAACTACGCAGAAACTTTCAGGCTGATTTGTTCAAGAGCCCAGAGGGTGTGGCCTGGAAAGGGTGGCCTATTTGTGACTAGAGATGAGGGTCTGATTTCTGAACTCACCCAGGCCTAGAGAATGGTGCAGGGGTTCCTGTTCAGCCCTAAGTGGGAGAGTCCTGTATCACATGCAGCACAATGGACTTACACGACCCTATTTATTCTTTTCAGCAGCCAATGAGATAGAATTCCTATCACCATTTTATTAAACATAAGCTTCATGAGAGCAGGCATAGATACACCTGTCATTTTTTGGCAATAGTAATCATTCACAAATATTATAGATGAGTAAATTAACCACTGTCAAAGAAATCTAATAGCCAGTGTAAGCATGGAAGTTCAAAGGTAGATACCTGCTTTGTTAATGAGGTATGGTTTTCATAATCTGTTGTGAAGAATCCCAGAGCTACAGCTTGAGTTAACTCCATTCTCATGAGATCAAACCCCTCTTTTATCTGCCCTCTGGCGCTCTATTTACATGTTCCAGTGATGTTTAAGTTCAAGATGTATAAAACTGGATGTAAGATCTTCACCCCAAATCTTCTTTGTAAAGATTTGCTGTCTGAGGGAACGACACCAGCATCAAGCATTCTTTGGAGCCATTTTCAACTTTCTCTCTGTTCCCCTACAGATCACCGATAGTTTATATTTTATTTCAGATAGAGTCTTACTATGTCACCCTCAGTAGACTGCCATGGCATTATAGCTCACAGCAACCTCAAATTCTTGGGTGTAAGCGATTCTCTTGCCTCAGCCTCCCAAGTAGCTGGGACTACAGGTGGCTGCCACAATGCCTGGTGTCAGAGCCACATGAAGGAAACAGCCAGGACGCGGATTGAGAGTACAAGCTGCAAGAGGTGAGGCTCACCACAGGGGCAAGAGAGCCCTGAACAACTTTTGCAGTGGCTACTTATTGAAGGGATACACAACAGGTGTGAAGAGTGTTAATTAATGATGTGCAGGAGCCCCATGGTTAAGGACCACACAAAAAGGAAATTAGTGCTCTTTCCCCACAACTCCCACAATGAAGCACCATAAAATGTCTAAGGTTTAACACCTGCTTACTATGGAGTGACCAATCTTATCTCATTCTGGAACACTGAGTTACTTGGGGGCTTGCCTCTAAGTTCCAAGTATCTCTAGGCTTGCCAGGAGAATGTCTTGCTTTCAGGGTTTCCTTGGATATATTAAGAACTAGTGACTGTCCTTGCAAGCATGATGTTCATTCCTCCACAGCCCCCCTATTTTTTGTTGTTGTAGTTGCCATTGTTGCTTTAGCTGTCCTGGGCCAGGTTTGAACCCACCTGCCTCCATGTATGTGGCTGGTGCCATAACCACTGTGCTACAGGCACCAAGCCAACACTTATAGTTTATTTTTGATTCTTTCTGTTTAACAGTTCTTATACTAATTGCCTTTTCCAGCTCCACTGACATCTTGTGAGCTAGTTCTCCAGAGACTGTTTCTAAAATAATCCCTTCAGCAAAACTGAGGATGTCACTCACTACCTTAAAACCCCTCTGTGGATTTTCTTTTTACAATATTTAGTAAAATCTAAATCCTTTACCTACCACAATACTCTGGTTTCTCCTCAGATTGCATACATCTTCCATCTTTTAAATCCTTGACCACAATGTGAGTGGTCTCATGTGGTCTGCACTCTCCCCAGCTTTCTACCTTCCTGAGATCACTGTGCCCTCACTGACCAGTCACACTGGTTTATCATCTCCAAGGAGTGTCAAGCTCTTCCTTGTCTAAACAAGTTTCTCCTATGTGACTATTCACGCTTCAGTTCTCAGAGATGCCTGTCTTCCCCAATCTAGATTATTCTAAACATCCTGCTCTTCCACAAACCATAAGTTGTTTTTATCTGTTTCCTCCATTACATTATAAGCTATTTCTTTTCTTTTTCTTTTTTTTTTTTTTTTTGAGACAGAGCCTCAAGCTATCCCCCTGGGTAGAGTGCCATGGCATCACGCTCACAGCAACCTCCTACTCCTGGGCTCAAGCGAGTCTCCTGCCTCCGCCTCCCAAGTAGCTGGGACCACAGGCGCCTGCCACAACGCCCGACCATTTTTTGGTTGCAGCCGTCATTGTTGTTTGGCGGGCCCGGGCTGGGGATTCGAACCCGTCACCTTAGGTGTACGTGGCTGGCGCCTTAGCCAGTTGAGCTATAGGCGCCGAGCCAGCTATTTATTTTCTATGTTTAGACTGACAAATCCTTACCACTGTGTTACAACTGCCCCTATAGTATTCAGTGCAGTAACATGCTGTACAGGTTTGTAGTCTAGGAGCAATAATAGTCTATGCCATAGACACTAAGTGCCTAGCTGGCCATCCCATCTAGGCGTGTGTAAGTACATTCTATATTTGCACAATGACCAAATTGCCTAACAATGCATTTCTCAGAACATATCCCTAATATTAAGAAAGGCCTGACTGTATTAGTTGTTGTTAATCTCTAATACATAAATTAAAATTTATCATAGGTATGTATGTATAGGAAAAAAACCACAGCAAGTATAGGGTTCAGTACAATTGGTGGTTTCAGGCATTCACTGTAGGTCTTGGGGGGTATCCCCTGAGGATAAGGACTACTGGAATTAGGTTATCTTGATTATCTGGGTAGACCCTAAATCCAAAGACAAGTGTCTATAAAACACAAAAGATCTGTCCGTATCTTGATCTTGGAGTAATTGGCCACTAAAAAGACTCACAGAAGAAAATGATAGGAAGACAGAGGCAGAGATTGGAGCACTATAGCCTCAAGCCAAGGAAGTTACAGAATGCGCCACCTCAAACTGTTAAAAGGTGAGGAAGGGTTCTCCTGTAGAGCCTTCTGAGGGAGCAGAGCCCCTTTTTTGGACTTCTGTTCTCCAAAACTGTGAAAGAATAAATTTCTGTTGTTTGAAGCCAACCAGTTTTGGGTTATTTGTTGCAGCAGCCTCAGTAAACTAACATGTGCATTAACAGAATAGAATTTAGAGTTATCTTATGTTCTGTTTCTTTAAGTATCATCAAAAACCAAAAAAAAAAAAATTCTGTGAGGTGGATTCTGCTCTCTATATATTAGTAAATAAAACTCTTGGAACAGTCATAAATTTAAACCAGTTCAATTTCAGTAAATATGTTTAATGATCTTTTAATGTAAAATTATTCCTTCAAAGATGTATGACTCTTTAACCTTCTAAGAAATTACCATCAGAAAATAATAATTGTGTTGTAAACTATCCTTCACGTATCCACTTATCTTGTGACTGCCTGATAATTAACATCAAATTTTATCACAACTCATTTGCTTCTCCCTTTTCAGGGTAAGTTGTTTAATGTCACCTGTGACTCCCTATCAAGTTCTTTTTATCTTTAGATTGACTTTTCTTTACGTTATTGGATGAATAATTAGATGATACTTGGTACTGTGAAACTTACAACCGGTAGCACAAAGGCTTATAGAGCCTTAGTTTTTGGAAAGGAAGTCATGTCATCAAAATAAAGCCAAATTAGAGGAAATTGCATGGCGAGTCTCTTTCAAACTTTGAATAAATACAGAATTAACGTCTGGCATCACTAAACAATCCCTTCCAAACCTCAAGTTCAATATTTAACCATTTAAGTGGAAGATACCAGGCTATTTCGAAAGGTCATGTAATAGTCTTTTTTAGACGCTGATGTCCTGCCGGTCTACAGTTAAAAGTACATTTATGAAACTATATATCAATGTCACTGGTGGCCACAAAATACTTCAAGGAAGAAACTGGAAGACAGTTAGAATTCAGCAGGCAGGGAATGTAGTCTAGGAGCAATAATAGTCTATGCCATAGAAACTAAATGCGTAGCCAGCCATACTCCTGTGGCTCAAAAGAGTAGGGCGCCGGCCACATATGCCGGAGGTGCCGGGTTCAAACCCAGCTCTGGCCAAAAAACCTGCAAAAAAAAAAAAAAAATCCAGCAGGCAGGAAATGCAGGACCCCTCTACCCCTCAGACTCAGTTCCTCACAACTTTGCTTTGGACCCTCTGACCTCCTTCGCAGTGTATTCCTGTCGCATGGGTGGGTCAGCTCTGGGGGTCGAGCGAGAGTGCGCACCCACGTGTCCCCGAGACTCGCCGGCAGACCTCTCTCCCCAGCAGGGTAGTTTCGTTCGTAAGCACTCACTTACCGCCCCAAAGAAAGCCATGCCCCCACTCTAACAGTTCCCCCCACTCTCGCCGGCAGGTGTTAATCCAGGAGCCGCGGGGATCCGGGCCGAGCGCCCACCCACAGGCGACAGAGCTGGCGAGGTCCGGCCAGCCCTCCTTGGGGTTAGAGGACTTTGGAGAGCATTGGTCCTGCAAACGTGAGCATCAGCCTGCGGTCCAATTTGCAATCCAACCTGGACTACAGTTAGTCCAAAGAGGAAGCGCCTTTCCCGCGCCGTCTGCGGAGCGCCACTAACTCCGGCTGCTCTGGCCGGGAACCTGGAGGCGAAGAGCGGCCTCCCCTTCCCCCAGCGCACACGTCAACGGCGTCGTCGGGGAAACGCCGTAATGACCTGAAGAAGCGCGCCACAAAAAAAAACCCCTTGCACGGTGCTGCAGTAGCTCCGACAGAAAAATGTCGGATCTAAGTCCACGCCAGCCCTTCTCGGACTCATGGCCAAGCAAAAAAGAGGCTCTCCACGGGGATATACTCTGTGGGGTATTCTCCAGAGACACGGGCGCCTGTGCTGTAAAGGTTTATTGAGACAGGACTTTCGATGAAGCCTAGTGGCTATGTCGTCGTACGGCTCTTTCCCGCCCCTGTCATTCAGAAGGTTAAGCGGGTCTCGGCGGCGGCAGGTCTATCGGTCCCAACCAACAGGTAGCCTTACTCCCCCGATCGCCTGCGTTTGTTGGCTTGGCCTAAGATTCCGTTTCAGAGTATCTGCCCTTGGGAGCCCGTGGCCAAAAGTGCAGGGTTTTCGTGAGCGTCTATTAGGAACCATATGGTAGTGATGGCGGCGCTCAGTGAGACTTTCCTGTCACTGGATACTACTACTCCCAGCCTTTCTCAAAGCCGGCGGAGCAACTCCCAGCTCTTTAGTTTACAAGTGGCAATTTGACTTGCTCTGCTGCATGTCTGCAGGGACTGAGGAAAGTGTGGAGACGCTCCGGGGATTGAGCAATTGCAGTTTGAAAAGAAAGAAAGCCAAACAAATAAACAAAACCCACCCACCCTAACAAACATGAGGCTGCTGGAGAGAATGAGGAAAGAATGGTTCATGGTCGGAATAGTACTGGCGATCGCCGCAGCTAAGCTGGAGCCGTCCATAGGGGTGAATGGGGGTAAGTGTTGCACCTCTCCGGCTCCCCCGCGGTCCCTGCTTCAGAACTAATATACGAATCTTGAAAAGGAGGAATGACCATAATTGGCAAGTGCTTGCCAATCTCGGGGGCACTGGCCAGCTCTTGGCCGTTTTGCTGATTTTCTAATTTACCAACCCCAGGGGAAACTTGTAATTCGGAATGGGACAAAGGAATTTGAGCACAGGTAGCCTTTTCCGCGAACAATAACTCTTATCAGTGTTACGGAATGAGGTTACAGAGAATGAAACTTAGTCCTCTTGCCTTCAAAGTAGCATCCTATCCCAAGGGACTCTAGCTAGCCAGGACTTCATGGAGTGGACTTTATCTAGTCTACTTCCAATTCCTACCCGCCTCCGCCTTTCAAAAACGTTAAGGAAAAAAAGACAAAGTGACATCCCTGCCCCCAACTCAGATTTTGTGGCCCACATATCAGAGAGTGATGATTTGCTGCAGTTGCTGGCGCTCCAGAAACTCTCAGCCCGACTGACACGTTGCGCTCTTTCATTACAGGACACTACTTCCGTGTGCTGCCGGGATTCAGTTGCTACGCTAGCAGTCTAACAGATACAGCCTGTGTTAGACAGACTGTGTGGTGTGTATTATGGCAAGGCAATGTAGACGGGCTAGAAACATACTCAAATCTCTGAATAGCTGGAGCTTTGTGTTGGGGTGATGGGGACTACTGGGAATACTAGAAATAGCTTTTTATGCTCCCCTCGCCTTTAGATAATCTTGCCCTACGTTTTCATAAACATTAATTGAATTTCTTCAATTCATTCGTCTTTTGACCTTGTCAGTTTCTAAACTTACTGACGGGTGTAATAAGGAAGTCATACAATGGGCAGTTAAGGACAGAAGTGAACACGCAGTCTGTATGGTAGGACGTGCTCATGAGGATGTTAGAAGTTATTTGTACGTTTTTGTTAAAGCACGATGGATGTGAATGATCTCTCAGGAGAAGAGTAGTGGTTCCTCCGCCCCTGACTGCCACCAGTTCCTCTATTTAGCAGTAGTTTCTGGGAACATTCTTAAAAGAATTATTTAGACAAAGTTTGTGGAGTTTTTGTTTGTTTTAAAATTTTGTTCCTCTGTATTCATCTTAGTACACAATGTATTGAGTATTTGCTCTGTGGGAAGAAGGATTGTTGAATGCTGATTCATTTCCCTAAGGTCTTCCTGTAGAGGCATGTATGAGATAGATTCTGCAATGTTATTTGTTCCCTTGGACTCTGCTTATTGAAGTTGTGGTACATTGTCCTATCTTAGAACTGTTACTCATTCACTAGTTTTTGTGCCATCAATATAGGACAATTCATTCTTTAATTATAAAAGAACAGAATGTTATGAGCTGGAAGGGACTTTGAAAATATTTTAAGCCAGCATGCTTCTTTTACAGTTGAGGATACTGAGTGAAGCCTGAGGCCAGGTGACTCACCCTAGGTGAAGTTAGCTAGCCTAGGGAAGAGGAACCACTGGGACCAGGATTCCCCCTAACTTCATATCAGTTATGAAATCTATACTAATGTTTCTGGAAAAAAAAAATTACTGAAAATGAATAACCATTATATAGAAGGGCATTTATATAATAAAGACATTTTCCATGTCCAGATTTTTAGCCCAAAGGAGCAGAGTAAAATCAGCTAATATTAGACAGGATGTATTAATATGATTTCTTTGATAGCTGTCTATGTGTAAAACTTACTTTTTTTGAAACCAGAGTTAAATGAACAATTGTTTGGGATTTCCTTTGTAGGTCATGAAACTAAGTTATTGATGCGTCAGTTGAATTTTTTTTTTCAGACAGAGTCTCACTTTGTCACCCTTGGTAGAGTGCCATAGCATCTTAGCTCATAGCAAACTTAAACTCTTGGGCACAAGCGATTCTCTTGCCTCAGCCTCCCTAATAGCTTGGATTACAGGCGCCCGCCACAACACCCAGCAAGTCCCCGGCTGGGTTGGAACCCACCAGCCCTGGAGCATGTGGCCAGTGCACTAACCACAGAGCTAGCCTAATGTTGAATTGACCTTCACATTTGACTCTCATAAATAAAAACAAACCTCCAAGTAGTACCAAATCACACTTTCACTTGTGAACAAGAATTCTCTGCAGGGAATTTAGAGGAAAGAGACTTTATTCCAGTGACTAGTTTGCAAATCAGAAAGACACATACAGCCTTTGGTATAAAAGAAGGTAGCCCGGAGAGCAAAGGGAAGGCTTGGGTTTATAGCAAAAGTTCCCACCTCAAGTACTCAATGGGATCTATTTATGCAAGTGAATGACTGAAACTTGCTTAGTTCCAATTGGTAAATGTAGCTGAGCTTTGAGTCAGGTGAACTCTGATTGGTTGGTTTAGGTGAGCCCCAAAAGTCCCAAAGATAAAAAGGTGTGGGTTTTCAGAGGACTCAGTGTACGTGTGTGATCCATAGTCAGCAAATGGTCACTTGGCTCTGTTTTAAATGTAGACCCAGTTAGACACTTGGGATCCATCTGAAAGGATTGGCTCTTTCAGGTTTTCATTTGTTCACACAGTCCTATAGATAAAACAACAAAAATCTAGGAACAAGGAGAGGAGTGGCTGCAGAGAATATTAGTGTCATAGCCTGCTCTTTAGAGTGATCTAAAGGACCTCTTTTGGCTTGTAACTTTTAGTTAAAAGTTTCCATTTATGGGCTTTCTACAATGGGAATGTGATTTTTAATGCATTCACATTGACTGGACAGTTTTCAATCAGACAATATTTTTAGGCATTCTTTTTTTTTTTTTTTTGAGACAGAGCCTCAAGCTGTCCCCCTGGGTAGAGTGCCTTGACATTACAGCTCACAGCAACCTCCAACTCCTGGGCTCAAGCGAGTCTCCTGCCTCCGCCTCCCAAGTAGCTGGGACCACAGGCACCCGCCACAACGCCTGGCTAGTTTTTGGTTGCAGCCGTCATTGTTGTTTGGCAGGTCCAGGCTGGGGATTCGAACCCGCCACCTTAGGTGTACGTGGCTGGCGCCTTAGCCGGTTGAGCTATAGGTGCCGAGCCAGGCATTCTTTTAAATAAGAAAAGTTTTGATATTTTTAAATTAGTTGTTAAGATGCTTACTTCACCTTTACTTGGATTAACTCCTTAATGCCTATACTATTTTCAAGTATGAGACTCCTATACTTAAAGTATCACACACATATATGGCCTGACCTCCCTTTAAATATGGGATTTAGATATAGGAATCCTAACTTGGCACATGGAAACCCTAAATTATAGATACTGAATAACTATCCAAAGGGGCAAAAGTATAACAGCTTAGATAATTTAATTCTTAGTTCTCTGTTGTTTTCAATAAGTTGAATTTTATTTATATATAGAAAAGCAGATTGAAATTAAAAAGCCATGGCAGATGTAAATATTATGATAGTCTGCTCCTGTGTGACTTAGGGGAGCCCTGAGCTATTGCACACTTCGGAATTTATGAGAGTTCAGCACTGTGCTGTTAGTTCTCAGGAAGAGAAAGTTTACTTCTTTGGAAGTACAGCCTAAGGTTTTCGTTTCTACCTGCATCTTAAATTATTGCTGTTAAGGAGACATTAATCCTAAAAAGGAAACTGCTTTTTTTTTTTCATTAAAAAATCATGACCAGAAACATGCCATAACCTTAGACAGATTAGCACGAATATCTTCGACTATTTTAGATTAGGTTTGGAAATGAAGTTTACCTTGGTGATAAGTGGCTTTTGTGAAATGGTAATAGTTCCTTGCATTCTAAAGTATTCCAAAACAGTTTGTTTTTTCCTACCATTAAAAAGCATGAGTTTTAGAGTCCAAAAATTGCTTCATTTTTATGGCAAATTTTTCTTTTGATTGTGCCACCCCCGTTCCATTTTGATCATAAACATTTTATTCTTTTATGTTTAATGCAAAAGTAGAAACATTTCCAATTTGAGCTTTATAGCCATCTGAAGGTCAGTATCTGGTTATTTTGGTGACTTAGTTGTTAGGTTGGGGAGGGGATGCATATCATTTTTATATCTTAGTTTCAACTCTTACCTCTGTGTGAATATTTGCTAAGTTTTGTTTTTGCCCTGGGTAACTTCCAGTTTTGCATTCTCACCTTGGGCTATTGGTTAGCCTCTCAGTTGATTATCTCAGAGGGGCCTTGGGTTTCTCTTAATCAAAACCAAATTTTATTATTATTTTTTTGAACAGAGTCTTACTTTGTCATCCTCAGTAGAGTATTGTGGCGTCACAGCTCGCAGCAACCTCAAACTCTTGGGCTTAAGCAATTCTCTTGCCTCAGCTTTCCAGGAAGCTGGACCTACAGGCACCTGCCACAATGCCTGACTATTTTTTTTTTTTTTTTTTTTTGGTTGTAGTTGTCATTATTGTTTGCCAGGCCCTGGCTGGATTCGAACCCGCCAGCTCTGGTGTATGTGGCTGGCACCCTAGCTGCTGAGCCAAAAATTATTTTTTCCCCCTAAGAGACACATTGTAGGTAGCCCGGGAATATCCTTGCTCATGTCCTTTCATGAATTAGAGTTATTTTGATGTGTATCTGAAACAGAAGGTGGTATACTCCCTCCCTAGGATTTGAAGCATGAAAAGTCAGGAATTCTTCCATTGAATTAGTACCAATTAGTTAATATTTATGTGTATTTATGTGTGTGTGGAGTGTGGGTAGAGTTAGCTTCTTAAATAGTAAAGTCGGTCAATTAAGACAGATGCATTCATTACCCCAAAGTAATATGCCATATGCTTGCTGTGGAGATGCGTCTCTGGACATGTCCCTGAGCTCTCATTTGCTACCATATTCCTAACTCTTATCCTTCATATGTAGAAATTCTGTAGGCACCACTGTGGATGAAACTACAATGAAGAACAATAAGGTATCATTAAAAGCAGGGGATTGGAGAAAATGAAAATGATATGAATTTAAAAAATCAGGTCATTTGGCTTGGCATTTGTAGCCCAGCAGCGAGGGTGCCAGCCACATACACTGGAGCTGGTGGGTTCAAATCCAGCCCGGGCCTGCTAAACAACAATGACAACTACAACCAAAAAATAGCCGGGTGTTGTGGTGGGCGCCTGTAGTCCCAGAATTGCTTAAACCCAAGAGTTTGAAGTTGCTGTGAGCTGTGATGCTATGGCACTCTACTCAGGGTGACAACTTGAGACTTTGTCTCAAAAAAAAAAAATCAGGTCATTTACAATTCATAAATTGACCTCCTTAAATGGTCCTAAGTTTCACAGACCAGACATGCACATGCACATATCAGTGCAGTAGACCTAGTTTATTATGTAGATGTTGTTGTATGTTGTATGTGTTGACCAGTTTGTTACAATCCCTTGGGCAGTCAACTTACAGAGGTTCTACTGTATTTTCTTCCCAAATCCACTTTAAAATCTGCTTCTGAATCACCCTCCTCAGCTGTTGAAGAAATAACTATTTCTAAGTAGTTATTAGAAGTAGTTATAAATACTTCTAGTAGTTATTAGCTGCTGAGACAGATTCGTTCACGAGTCTAGAAATAACGCATCTTTCTAACATTTTTGAATAGCCTTTATGCCCCCAGGGGAATGCCTTTTGTACTTGCCTTCTCCCCTCTGCTCCCTTTTCTCCAGTCTCAGGTTTATGTAAATGCCAAGCATTTATCTCAAAGTTTAAGGACATCTTTGTTTCTTTTTCTTTTTTGCCTCTTAATTTTTTTTATTAAATCATAACTGTGTACATTAATGTGTTTATGGGGTACAATATGCTGATTTTATATACAATTTGGAATGCTTACATCAAACTGGTTAACATAGCCTTTACCTCACTTACTTAATTGTTGTGTTAAGACATTTATACTCTACTCTTAACCAATTCATACTTGCCAAATCACGGAAGCAACCCAAGTGCCCATCAACCCATGAATGGATTAACAAATTGTGGTATATGTGTACCACAGAATATTATGCAGCCTTAAAAAAGATGGAGCCTTTACCTCTTTTATGTTTACATGGATGGAGGTGGAACATATTCTTCTTAGTAAAGTATCTCAAGAATGGAAGAAAAAGTATCCATGTATTCAGTACTATTATGAAATCAATATATAATCACCCACTCTTTCATAGGAAAGATAAAACACAACTATAGGCCCCAATGAAGGAGGGAAGAGGAGGTGGAGGAGAGGGAGGTGGTTAGGGAGAGGGAGAGTAATGGGTGAGACCTCACCTATGGTGTATATTGCAAGGGTACATGTCAAATCTATTAACAGTAGATTATAAATATCTTTGTTTCTTTTATTCACTGTTCTACCTCAAATGCCTAAGACACAGTTGGTGCTCTGTAAATATTTGTTGAATGAATAAATGGTGATTTTTTCCTGAGCTTGGTCTTCCGTCCATTTACTGAGTAAGTGGAGGGTTTAGAGGTATGGAGGAGTTGTGATTGTGGTCTTGTTGTTTTACTTAGGGAATGTATTAGTTTCTTGGGGCTGCTGCGACAATTTACCACAAACCAGGTGGCATAATACTACAGAAAATTATTCTCTCACATTCTGGAGGCCACACATCTGAAGTCAAGATGTCCTCAAAGGCTCTGGGGAAGAACTCTTCCTTGCCCTCTTGTAGCCTGTGGTGGTTGCCAGCTATCCTTGGCATTCCTTGGCTTGTGGAAGTATCACTCCATTTTCTGCCTCTGTTTTCACATGTTATCTTCCCTGTGTTTGTGTCTATGTGTCCAAATTTCCTCCTTTTTTTGAGTACCAGTCATTGAATTAGCAACCACCCTAATTCAACAAGACCTCATCTTAACTCGATTACATCCGCAAAGACCCTATTTCCAAATAAGGTCGCATTCACAAATTCTGGTGGGCTGGGCATTAATTTTAGAGCTGGACACTACTCAATCCAGTATAAGAGCACTGAAGAAAATGTCAAGTATGAGATGATCTTGGATTCTAACATGTTGGTATATACCAGGATTTCTCAGCCTTGGCAGTACTGATATTTTAAACCTGAGAGTTTGTTGCTGGAGGGGCTGTTCTGTGCCTTCTGGGATATTTAACAGAATTCCTGTTCTCTACCCACTAGATACCAGTAGAACACCTTATCCCCAAGATAAAATAACCAGAGAAAGTCTTCAAACATTGCCACATGTCTGTGGGGGAACACAATTGCCACTGCAAGAGAACCACTGATTTACGAGTCTGACAATTAAGTTTGTGAACACATCTTAGAAAAAGTGCTACATACCTCCTTGCTGAGTGTCACTATGGTCACTTTCCAAGTACTCCCCTTTGGGAACTATATACTGATGCTAGTACCTAGTCCACTCTTCACCATGTTCTTCTTTTGGCAGCACTGTACAAACAACTCAGTAAGGTTTCATAACCTTGGTATATTAGTGTCTCATAGCTGTGTTTGAATGGACATGTAGTGGTGTCCTGCTGAGTGACATTCATTATTTTTGCTTGTTTTTGTGCACCATGCGATGATAGCTCTGATGGTCATTCTAGAAAAAGAGTTCCAAAATTGCTGGTGGACCTAGTGTGGACTAGGTGCTGGCATTGGTGCATAGCTTCCCAAGGGGAATACTTCAAAGGTGACTATAATGATTGATGTTCAGGAATGTAGCACTTTTTCTAGGATGAGTTCATGAACGTAATTGATAGACCTTGTACAAGCATGAAAGTCATTTTCTTCCATCTTTTAAAAGAATATTCTTATCCAAGGAATATTACTATTAGAATACTATCCAAGTATTTTAGGTTTTGAAGCCAATTGTACACAAGTTAGAAATGATACTTTAAATGTCAGGATTGCCCCTGTTCTCACAGTGTTGGCACATTTGCAGTGGAATCAACCCAATTTCCTGGAGGGTTAGGGCCTGTCTGATTCATCACAGTATCCCCCAGGGCCTGGAACAATTTAATAGTAATTATAGTCATAGCAATAAATTATTAAGTACTCTATGTGTATTATCTCATTCACATAGTAAGTGCTCAATAAATATTTTTAGAATGAATACTGAATACATGCGTGATTATAAGCTTTTATTTCTGGGATCCTAGAAGCAAGAAAGTAATGTTTGCTAAAGAGAAGGGAACTTCTTCCATTGATTCTCTTCCTTGGATTCAGAGGTATTTTGGTTGTTATATAAGCACCGATACCATATAGATATAATTAGCCCCTGTGTTGAATTATGTTACCTACCTGCTCTCCTATGTGCTGCTTTTTCTGGTCTGAGGATGCTATGCTAAACCAGACAGCCATGGTCTTTGCCCTCTGGAAAATTCTCTCTGGAATTAGGCTATATTACACAAAAGCTTACCTTTGTCAGGAGAGGACACCAGAGGCAACACTAAAATGGAAAGTACCATTTGTTGTCCTGTAATAGATTTTACTTTTATACCAAGTTATCTACTGGAAATTTTTTTCTAACAGTAACTCATTTTTCTCTTTTTAGGACCACTGAAGCCAGAAATAACTGTATCCTACATTGCTGTTGCAACAATATTCTTTAACAGTGGACTGTCATTAAAAACGGAGGTACTATCACCAATGGGGCACATGAACAGCAGGGAGAAAAATTTAATTTGTACTTGAAATTTCACGGTCCTTTCCTAAAGGCAGTTATAGCTATAATTAGCTATAATCTGAACATTTCACTGTGCCAGAGGATAACTTGGACTTCAGGTTATCTTGAAGGGCTTGTAGCCTTGCATGCAAAGGACTTTCATTTCACTCCTACATATGCATATTATAAAAACTTTATGTTTAGCAGCATGGACCCTGAGGATGTGGTTATAATTAGTATGTTTTTTATACATGATTGAGCTGAAGCATTTTCATGTCTTCCTGAATTTATGTGGGTAACTACTGTGGTGACTGTTGTGCTTGGGCACATTCGAGCTGTTGTTTAGTTGCGGTTTTTATAACTTCTGTGGATCTATCTTTTTTTCCCAGGACCCATGCTGTTCAAATAATGCTTATTTTGTCATAACTTGTAACTAATTTTTATTTTTAAAATATCCTTCCTTAGTATATTTATTAATAAATAATTAATTATTATTAATATAAATATTATAAATTTTTATTATTTAAAATTATTTATTATAAATTATTATACCAATTATTATAAATATACCAATATTTATAATAATAATATATATTATTTATAATTAATAATATACCAATTATTATAAATATTGGTATTTTTTCATGCCAAGTCCCAATCTCATACAGACAATATGGATAATGTTATTTACTGATCCAGGTTTCACTGAAACTAGGCTTTTCTTGGAAGCAAAGACATCTAGATATTTTTTACATAGGAGAGAGAAATAAGTAGATCTTAAGATTCTCTTTTGACTTACAATAGAAGAAAAAAGAAGAAATAACCATTTGCTTTTGAAGAAATTACATAAAGTTATTCTAATAAGATTCTTATGTAGATATGGAAATTTTACTATAAGAAGGATTTTTTTGAAAATGGTTTTAAAACTTAACATTCTGGGTCAGCATTAATCATTCTGGTTCATTGTGATTTGAATGAACACTAGTTTAGTTACATTTTCCTTAGATCACCCTAATAGCAACATGGAAAAAATATTATAGGGAGGGAGGGTGATTGGTGGGGTCACCTCTATGGTTTATCTTACAAGGGTACAAGTGAATCTTTCTAAAAGCAGAGTACGAACATTTGGACTCAATAAGAAAATGACATGAAGGTTATGTTGACCAGTGTGATGAGAGTATTTCAAAATGTATATGAAAACAGCATACT